>JAJIBD010004887.1:0-211608 GCA_021461705.1 Cryptotis parvus
AGGTTAATTTTGGAATTAGGAAAAATATACATATATGCACACATAAATTTTATAGAGTTTTTATCACTTGCTTTGTACATGGCCAATTAAAAATGTATTTGAGAGTCATGATTGAGAATACTGCTCATGATAGGATTTCATGCATCCAACTGTCTCTTCCCGTTCATCATCCATTTGCTCGAGCAGGCACCAGTAACATCTCCATATGTCCTGTCTCATGAGAGTAGAGCCCAAGGGCACCTGCTTGCTCCAGGAACATAAAGAGCCTCAAACCATTCCATCAGATCATGGGAATGAGGTCTATATTGTTACTGGTATCTGGCATATCAAATACGACACAAGTAGCTTGCCAGGCTCTGCCGTGCGGGTGGCATACTCTTGTAGTCATCTCTAAATCCAGCATTTATTGATGAACTGCGCAGCCACGAGTGGCCGCACAAGCCGGGCTGTGATAGGCTGGTCTGCTGTGTGGAGTTCTGATGAGAGGGAAGTCCGGATGTGGAAAATGGAGGCCCCTCCCTGGGAGTGGGGGGGTCGTCTGGTTTGTTGCGAGGCTCTGCTGGGGTGGCAGGCCAGAGCTAGTCCCACCATCCCTCCCGGGCACCTCGTGAGTGGCTGGGCACAAGGAGAGCCAGTAGCAGCTCTGCCCCATGTCTATGAGTCTGTCCGATATCTTACCTCCACCATATCCATTCTCCATACCGTTGTCTCAGTATTATAAAATATTCAATCAGTATGATTTTGATAACTATATTATGTATTATAGATACATTATAGTTTTACTTAACCATCATTCTATTCTTGACATTGGGCTAAACATGACTGATTTTATCTTTAATTATTTTCTAGAAGGGAGAACATTACTGCACTCATTTATTGACAAGAGTATGCTACCCGCACAGCAGAGCCTGGCAAGCTACCCGTATTGTATTTGATATGTCAGATACCAGTAACAATTATAGACCCTCATTCCCATGACCTGATGGAATGGTTTGAGGCTCTTTATGTTCCTGGAGCAAGCAGGTGCCCTTGGGCTCTACTTGCATGGGACAGGACATAAGGAGATGTTACCGGTGCCTGCTCAAGCAAATCGATGATGAACGGGAAGACAGTGATACAGTGATTTATTGACAAACACGGTGGCATTCTTATAGACCTGCAGAATCTATGCTTATCAATGACACAGTCAGCGTTTGGAGCAGCAGTCCCCAATTTTTTTCCATAAGGATGAAGTTGACTCTCTCAGTGGTTCCTGCCCTCACCTCTTGCATTTTCCCAGGGTCCTCCCACCCTCCCAGGGACTGAGAGTGAAAATCACAAGGCACTTGATCATATTCATGTCCTATCCACCTCCTCTTCTGTCCAGTTTTATCAATGAAGTTTTTGTGGGCATAGCCTGAACTAATAGGCTTGAATGCTTTAGTCTAGGATTGTTGGTTGTTATTGTTTTTTTTTGTAAATAATGGAAATCTGACTTCCTGTCTCACCATTACACTCAAAACTTGTCAACTAAAGTCAGAGAGCTGCTAAGAAAGCAACATAGCAACCCTGATTTGGAGAGCCCAGACCTAAGAGGATTCAAGTGAAAGGAAACCACTAATGAAAAATAATATTTCTAATAGAAAAGGGTGAGAAAGTGGTAGAGGGCATGAGACTGAGGAAGTGACAGAGTTCAAGCACAAAAAGTGAAGTGTTAAATGTATGTGCAGAAGCTTTGAATTTTAGCATCAGCAAATAAAGCAAGATTTAAAGGAGGGAAATATTTGTTTTAGCAAATGCCAACAGCAGAAAACATAGGTTTTATTCTTTTTTGGAGCAATATCATATATAATACTATTCATGATAGGTTTTCATGCGTACAACACTCCGTCATCATTGCCCTCTACCTGAATGCCCTCTTTCTTTTTTTTTAACATTTTATTATACCACCGTGAAATATACAATTACAACGCTGTTCACGCTTGGGGGTTTCGGTCACACAGTGTTCCAGCACCCGCCCTCCACCAGTGCCCCCTCAACCACCACCCATGTCCCCAATTCCCTCCCCCTCCTACGTCCTGCCTAAATGGCAGGTTCTTTATCTCCTCTCTCTCTCTCTCTCTCTCTCTCTTCCTTCTCTCACACATTGTGGGTTACACTACGTGCGCTTAGAAGCCATCATTTGCATTTTTTGTATGTATTTAATGCTCAGTTCTATGTTGGTATCAGACCTTTTGACATTTATTCACACATGTTCCCTTCTCTATCTTACCTAACCTCTGACTCCCACGCTTGTGGTAATTTCCACTTTTGGTAAGATCACCTGGTATGCCATGCAAATAAATGCAGTCATTCTATGTCTCTCTCTTTCCTTCTGACTAATTTCGCTCAACATGATTCTTTCCATGTCCATCCATTTATAGGCAAATTTCATAACTTCATTTTTCCTGACAGCTTCATAGTATTCCATTGTGTAGATGTACCACAGTTTCTTTATCCAGTCATCAGTTCTCAGGCATACTGGTTGTTTCCAGGTTCTGGCTATTGTGAATAGTGCTGCTATGAAAATAAAAGTGTGGATTGTGTTTCCTCTGTGTGTTTTTGGCTTCCCAGGGTATATTCCCAGGAATGGTATGGCTGGGTCAAAGGGGAGCTCAATTTCTAGTCTTTGGAGGAATGTCTATATTGTTTTCCAGAAAGGTTGTACAAGTCGACGAATGCCCTCTTTCTTCCACCATTATCCCAGGGTCCCATCTTGTCTACCCACACCTCCCACCCTTGGTCAGGTCAGTTCCGTAGCTCAGTTATCAGATCTATTGTCTTTTGCTATTGCTATTCCCTTACAAAAAACATAGGATTTTGAGTAAGCCATCCTAACTTCAAATGCTGGTTAGTTCCTTTAAACCGTAGACCTGGAATAAATTAATTAACATCCTGGTACCTCAATTCCTAAAATAATTTCTTTTGGTAAAGTAGTTATAAAGAGTAAATAGCCATAGACTTGGAATAGGATGATGCCACAACAAATTTTACTTACCTTTCCTTTTCAGGCAGATATGTGATAGCAATATTGGTCACTTCTACTTTGTGATCAATATATTAGTATCCACTCAGTGTCTGATTCTGTGCTAGGCAGGCAAGAGGGTATTTCCTTTTCTCTCACAAGATGGCAAGAAAAATGGCAATTATGGGCCCCATTTTATGCACATGAAAACTTGAGATTTGTTCATTTTAGCCTGGGGAATTGCTATCAAACTGGCTAGAACCCAAATCTCTTGATCCCAATTTATAACTCTTGTTGCTCCTAATGCCAAGATTATCAACAACAAGCCTCGTTAATGATTAACAATATTAGAAAATTATTAGAAAAAAGTCTTTAATTCATTATTTAGGAGTTGTCATTATCTTGGACTATTGTTGGATAATGTCATTATCTTGGAATATTCATTATGTTGGGTCATAATAAAGAGGAACAATTTTTACTATAAGCCAAAAGAGTTCTAAAATGACACATTTTACCACTAAGCCATGAGTCTTGAGTCTAATGCCCTGGGGTTCCATATACTGTATCTATAGGATACTGTTTCTGGGGCTGCTTGGTAGAGATTTTCTGGCTTGTTGAATGGACACTCATTACCAATATTTTGGAACACATTCTGCACTCAAGAATGCTCAATTAATAAGATTTTTAACATACATACTCTAGATTGTGTGGCAAAGGCATGGATCCAAGAGTAAATAAACTAGACAGGATCTAAGCCATTGAGGGAGACGTCTCTAAAGCCCCATCTACTGGGATGCTAGGTTATTTTTTCATTCTATCAGACCCGTAGCTATGCATTGGTTTTATATCATAACCTTGGGCTTACTTACTTCAAGCTATTACTATAAAATTCCAATTTGTCCATCAGGTTTCAAAATGGCAACATGGCCCTGTGAGCAGGCAGAAGGAGAAAATCTCTAGACTGAACAGGACTGACCATATTATTGGCAGTTCTCAGTGCAAAATAAAAATGTGGGTCTCTTTGTTCAAAAAGCAAAAGTAGGACATTTCCTAAAGACATTAAAATATATTTTTTTGGGCTGAGGTAGGGCACTTACCTTACACATGCCCCACCTGGGTTTGATGCCCAGCACCCGTATGCTCTCTTGAGCCTGCCAGCAATGGTCCCTGAGCATAGAGCCAGAAGTTAGTCTCAAGGACCACCTAGTGTGACCCTGAAACATCACAAAATACATTTTCCTTTCCTTTGTTTAAACATGTGCTCTATTTCTTAAGTATATTTTACTTACATACTCCTATGTTTAGAGATGAAGTTGTTAAAAATAACATAAGGACTCACAGCAGAGCAAGAAAACAAAATAGGTTCCATCTGAGTATGGATTCAGAGCATGGATCACTGGGTATAGAGTCCAGTGCCATCAGTGACTGTTTATCCTGTGCTCACATTAGGCCACCAGTCCAGGGAAATAGCTTTCTTTACCTTGCTACCTCCTTACAATCTGAAAATAAACCCAGTTTCTTCCTCTTCATGCTTGCTATTCTTTGGAGACTTAAGGAGGTTTAGTGATCCACAGCCTTTCCTGCTCTTACCTTCTTTATGAAAAAAATTAAGAAAATAGGGGCCGGAGTGATAGTCCATCGGGTAGGATGTTTGCCTTGCACGCAGCTGACCCAGGTTCGATCCCTGGTATCCCATAGGTTCCCTGAGCACCACCAGGAGTAATTTCTGAGTGCAGAACCAGGAGTAACCCCTGAGTATCGCCAGTTGTGGCCCAAAAAGGCAATGATAATAATGATATAAAATAAAAAACTAAAAAAAATTAAGAAAATATCAGCTCTTCATCTTTTCCCAGTCATTCCATGGTGAGACCTAAATATCTTCTCAATAAAAACAGCTATTGTTTATCCAGAAATTGTGATCTGCAAGGAACAAATTCCTATCTCAGATCTATATGACCAACCACATTATACGGTCATACATTTTATCTTTTATTTTATTATTAAAACAAATTAGCCAATGGAGGAAGTACACAAAAGTGGTATTTTTGTGCTACCACAAATTGATAAATGAACTCTTTCTTATTGCTGCAATTTTCTGTGTTCACCCTCTTTCCTTTATGGTATAGAAGACTTGTTCTTAAAAATTTCCCAGAACTGAAATAAGATTGCACTATAGAAGTTTCTGTTCACTTCTTCTCCCTATTTTTGATGGTGTTGCCTGTTTTCTTTTAGTAAAGTTCTACCAGTGCCTGATATATCCTGGATATTAACTCCTTATCAGATGGGCATTGGGTGAATATTCTTTCCCAGTGTGTGGGCTGTGTCTGTATCTTGATCACGGTTTCTTTTGGGGGTACAGAAGCTTTTCAGTTTTATATAATCCCATTTGTTTATCTTTGCTTCCATTTGCTTTGTCTTTGAAGATGCCTTTAGATTCGATGTCATAAAGCGCTTTTCCTATGTTTTCTTCTATGTACCTTATAAATTCATGTCTGGCGTTGAGATCTTTAATCCATTTTGATCTGACTTTTGCGATGGCATTAGAGGGAGGTCTAAGTTCATTTTTATACATGTAGCTGCCCAATTTTCCCAGCACCATTTGTTGAAAAGGCTTTCTCTGCTCCACTTAATATTTTTTTTCCTCCTTTATCAAAGATTAAGTGATCATATACTTGAGAGTGTGTTTCAGGATATGCAGTTCTATTCCATAGGTCTACGGGTCTGTCTCTATACCAATACCATACCGTTTAAATTATGCTCTGTAGTAGAGTTTGATGTTGGGGAAAGTGATACCTCTCATCTTCTTTTCCCCAATGATTGATTTAGCTATTTGTTGGGGTTTATTATTCCATACAAATTTTAGGAGTGCTTGGTCAATTTCTTTGAATAATGTCATGTTTATCCTTATAGGACCACATTGAATCTGTATAAAGCTCTAGGGAGTTTTACTGTTTTGATAATGTGAATTCTCCCAATCCTTGAGCAGGGAATGTGTCTCCATTTCCTCAGGCCCCTTTTATTTCTTGAAGCAATATTTTTGTAGTTTTCTTTGTACAGATCCTTTATAGTCTTAGTCAAACTGATTCCTAGGTATTTAATTTTCTGTGCTGCAATTGTGAATGGGATCGTTTCTTTAATATTTCTTTCTTCTCTTTTTGTAATTCACAGATAGGAAAGCCATTGACTTTTGGGTATTGATTTTGCATGCTGCCACTCTAATATAGAGATCTATTGTTTCTAGGAGCTTTTTGGTAGAGAGTTTAGAGCACTCTAGATAAAATATCATGTCATCTGCAAATAGTGACAATTTGACTTCTTCCTTTTTATCTGGATGCCCTTAATGTCCTTTTATTCCCTGATGGCTATGGCTAATACTTCCAGTACTATACTGAATAGAGGTGATGAGAGTGGGAAACCTTGTCTTGTTCCTGATCTTAGGGGGAAGGCTTTCAGTTTTTCTCCATTGAGAATGATGCTCACTGTGGGCTTAGAGTAGATGACTTTGACTATATGGAGGAAAGTTCCTTCAATTCCCATTTTATGGAGAGTTTTTATCAGTAATGAATATTGGATTTTGTCAAATGCTTTCTCTGAATCTACTGATATTATCATATAGTTTTTACTTTTCTTCTTATTGATATGATGTATTATATTGATTGACTTGTGGATGGTGAACCAGTCCTGCATTCCCAGGATGAATCCTACTTCGTCATGGTGTATAACCTTTTTGATGAGTCTTTGGATTCTGTTTGCTAGTATTTTGTTGAAGATCTTAGCATCTGTGTTCGTCAGGGAGATTGGTCTGTAGTTTTCTTTTCTTCCTTTTTTTTGTCTTGTTTCTGCCCGTTTTGGGTATCAGGGTGGTATGTGCCTCATAGAAGCTATTTGGGAGTATTTCTTAAAAAGATCAAAAGTTGATAATACTTATTCCAAGTATTGGTTGAGAAAATTAACCTCTCTGAACATAAGATAGCAAGAGGACAGGTGAGGTGTCCCTCTTATTTGATTCTGACTTATATTTATTACTGCTTTCATGTTTTTTTTTTGGGGGGTCACACCTATGACACTTAGAGGAGTTACTCCTGGCTCTTCATTCAGGAACTACTCCTGGCAGTGCTCGGGGGGACCATATGGGATGCTGAGGATCGAACTTAGGTTGGCCGCATGCAAGGCAAACAACCTACCCACTGCGCTATCACTCTGGCTCCTATTACTGCTTTTATACTTTACAGCTACCTCCCCCAAATTGCTCAGGATGGGCACCATTTATGAAGTGCTTATGGTTTTCAAGCTCTGAGGAATGCTTTTCATGAATTTTTTTATTACATTGATATATTATCTCATTTAATCCCTCTGACAGCAATACAAGTTATCCACATTATAAACTGTGACTTTAGAAGTTTAGTATCAGGGCCAAAATTTTATTTTATCACTGTATCACTGTATCACTGTCTTCCCGTTCATCATCGATTTGCTCGAGCGGGCACCAGTAACATCTCCATATGACCTGTCTCATGCAAGTAGAGCCCAAGGGTACCTGCTTGCTCCAGGAACATAAAGAGCCTCAAACCATTCCATCAGGTCACGGGAATGAGGTCTATAATTGTTACTGGTATCTGGCATATCAAATACGACACGGGTAGCTTGCCAGGCTCTGCCATGCGGGTAGCATACTCTTGTAGTCATCTCAAAATCCAGCATTTATTGATGAACCGCAGGGCCACAAGCGGTCGCACGAGTCGGGCTGTGATAGGCTGGTCTGCTGGGTGGAGTTCTGATGAGGGGAAGTCCGGATGTGGAAAATGGAGGTCCTCATGGAGTGGGGGGGTCGTCTGGCTTGTTGTGAGGCTCTGCTGGAGTGGTGGGCCAGGGCTAGAACCTGCCATCCCTCCCGGGGCGCCTCATGAGCGGCTGGGCACAGTGAGAGCCAGTAGCAGCTCTGCCCCATGTCTGTCTCTGGATCAGCATATCTGATCCAGAGACAGACATGGGACATTATTTATTTTATAATTGTTTAAAAATTAATTTTATTATACCACAATGAGATATACAATTACAAATATGTTCGTGATTGGGATTCAGTCATACTGTGCTTTAGCTACCATCCTTCCACAGGTGCACATTTCCTGCCACCAAAGTCTCCAGATCCCTCGCCCCTCCCCCATATGCCTCTATGGCAAGATATTTTCCTCTTCTCTCTCTCTGTTGCTCTCTCTCTCTCCCTTCTCTTACATTTTGTGGCTTACAAGACATACATTTAGTGGTTATTGTGTATATCACTTTCAGGGCCAACATTTTAGATTATGATGCAGAGCATCTGACCTTGATGATCATACATTAAACTGCAAAGTTTTATTTTTTAAAAAATTTTTTTATTATACCACCGTGAGACATACAATTACAAAGGTGTTCATAATTGGTTCTTGGTAATACAGTATACCAGCACCCCTCCCTCCACCAGTGCCCCATTTCCACCACCAATGTACTCCACCCCCTCCCACCCACCCCCCAGGCTGCCTCAATAGCAGGTAGCCCCGTTTCCTCTCTTTCTCTTTCTGTCCTGTATCTCTCTCCCTCTTCTTTTTACACACTGTGGCTAGCCCTGCAGATATTTACAGTTTATCACTTAAGTCTCTTTGTGTATATTCAATGGTGAGTTTGAATCTGCCATTACCATTTCCCACACTTAGTAAAACACTAGTATCTATTTATATCCTATTAATGAATGCAGTCATTCTATATCTGACATTTTCCTTCTGATTAATTTCACTCAGCATGATAGTCTCCATGTCCATCCATTTGCAGGTAAATTTCATAATTTTGTCTTTTCTGACAGCTGCATAGTATTCCATAGTGTAGATGAACCACAGTTTCTTTAGCCAGTCCTAACTGCAGAGTTTTAATATCTCTTAGTTTCTCTTAACACAAGACAATAGTGTAGTTTGCAATTACATATCTGAGTCTCTAGATGGTGAAGACCTTGGAGGGTATAGAGCATGATTATTTCTTTTATGTACCATAACAGGAACTGATTTACATATAATATAGTTTTGTTATGAGACCACATGCCACGGTACTTAGGGGCTATTCCTAGGTCAGTGCTTAGGGTCAGTCTGTAGGTGCTAGGGTGGGAGACCATTGATGCCAAATATCCTACCTTTTGGCATGCAAAGTCTGTGCTCAGTTCATTGAGCTATCTTCCAGCCTAGCAGTTAATATTGTTTAGCATTTATGAAAAGAAACCAATTTAGAACAATCTGGTCACCAAATGTGGGGGCTTTTAGAGAGAAAAACCAAGAGTATGACTGCTCTTTAAGCAGACTTGTTATACTTTATCTCCTTGAGGGTTTGGCATATTTTAGGAGAACACTAATTCTCCGGAAGTGCCGGCAGCTGCTGGCAACTGGAGACCAGTATATGAACAGTCAGGACAGCTTTCTGAGAATCAAAGCATGTCTTTGAAGGTCACATAATGTTAGCTACTGAAACTGAGGCTAGAAACCGATAGATATTATGCTGTATTATGTAGCAAGTTATAATATAGACAATTTATTTATCACAGCCATATTAAATGGAAAAACATATACTATAGAATTGCTATCACTCACAGCGTCCTCTCTAAATATAAAGGGACAAATCCTGAGGCCTGGGTGCCCATTCTAAATTAAATATTTTTTGCAAGCGGATAGAGAATTAGAATACAGTCCAGTTGTGGGACTTTTAAGCATGAACTACTATTGGAAGAAGCTCTAACTTTCACCGCAGATGGCTCCCATCTCTAATCTTTCATTGCTCCTTTCATTCAGGAACATTTCCTGAATGTCTCCCAAGGGTAAGTCACAAGTTAGTTGCTGCTGTGAATCCAAAGGTGAATGAAATACCAGCAGTGCCCATAAAGACGTTACACTGTACTTGAGGAGATACCGTCTACAGGAATTATACTACTTCTTAAATATGAGTTGGAGTCTCAGCTTTCACATCTACAAAATGGGAATAAGAAAAATATTGACCCCAGAGGATTAAAGGAAAAAAAAGTAGGAGCTAAGCTATTTCATATATAGTGCTCAACTGAATCAAGAGAACAAAGAAAATACTAAAATGTATGTTTTTGATTTTTGGATTAAAGCCCAGAGGTTGCCAAACTGTGGCCTGGGGCCCATGCCTGGCCAAATATTTGGTTATTTATGGTCAGGACCTATAACCAATTTTTTACATTTTCAAATATCTGAAAATAATAAAGAGAAAAATAACATATTGTGACCCATGAATAGGATAATAAGTGCAAATTTCAATGTTTATCAATCTGGTTCTATTAGAAACAACCATCCTCGTTTGTTTACATATCACCTAGGCTGCTTTTGGGCTTCAATGGCAGAGTTGAATAGTTACAACAGAGACCATATGGTTGACAAGCCTAAAATATTTACTTTCTGTTCCTTTACAGAAAAAGTTTGCAGACCCCTGATCTATACAGTTAAATCCTCAGTGTATTCTAATGAAAATACTTTTATTTTCAAGTGCATATTAGAAGCATGCTCACCATAAGCACATCCACAGAGATAAACCATAAACACACCATTTACAAGGCCAGCTCATCCTATAGTGATCCAGTTTGCTGCTCTAAATTCTTTGTGGAGCGCTTTCCAGCACACTTAGCATACTGGAAAACTAGGGACTATGTATTATAGCATTTCAGACACGTGGTGTCCAAATGCTGCTTCCAGATCAACTTGAGCTGGCTGACTCATTTAGTCACACTACATCATTATTAATATCAAATAATAAACATGAGTAGCAGATAATTCATATTTTGGGGAATGGAGATGGCTTTTAAAGCCACAGCACATATTTTTTCTTTCTCAAAGCTAGTTCACAATGCCATTGCTTTGAAAGTGAGTATACTTTGATCTGGGGAGAAAATAAGGGAGCAGAACACACTTGAGTGGAGGGAGAAATCTCCAGGCAGAGCCACCTTGCGCTTGCTGTGTTTGGAGAGCAGCTGCTTCATTGCAGTCACATCTCTGTTTACTATTTAAAGCCTCTTATTTGCGGAAGCCTCCTCAGACCATATGTTATCAACAAATGTTGCTAATCAAATACACACAGTAATTTTCATTAGAACTTTCCCTAACCACCCCCTCCCATGCACAAAAAACAACATTTGCCACAAAGGGAATATACCTCCCAAAATGACAGTAAACATCCACTGCAAACCTTTGACAACAGAGTGATATTATGAATGTGTGAGCAAGTAAGCCAAGAACATTCACTTTAGGCAAATAAAGACCCTTGGAGAATTGGATTTTGTACAGGTTGGTGTTGGGGGATTATGTCAGTAGTTTCCATGGTGATGAACAGCATAAGGTCATAAATCATACCATGGAGAATGGATTTACATTTAGTCAAGGTATAGAGCTCCCGTGAGCTGGGTGTTAAACTGGTGCTGTTTGTAAAATTAACTGTTGGTTTTAACAAGACAGAAGTTTCTTTCAGGGAATGAAAATGCTGTGGGACAGTTACTGCTTGAAGATAACTGCAATAAAATCTTACAGTCTGCCCTTCAGGAAAACTACAGCAAGTTACTCAACTGTCCCCTCTCAGTGTGCCTCAGAAGAACTAATTGATAGGATGTAATTTTGGATCTCTAAATAAAGTAGAAGTGCAAAGTTTTTACATATCCATATAAAGGAGGTATTTGCATGGTAGAAATTGGGTTGCACGGGAGGCAGAGAGATGATAATTCCTGTGGGCCTGTTTAGCCTTTCCACTGGAATGTCTTCTCTCGAGGAGGCAGAAATCCTATGTGTTCAAACCTTAAGTTTGAGTTTCCTTCCTGGGAACTGTTTTGCTAAGGCTTCTCCAACTTACTAACTTTTTTCAAAGAACTATTGGTCATACAGACATGGTTATCTTTACTTCTTCACACCAAGTCTTCTCTGGTTCACACAGACAATACAAATCTTACCATTTCTAAGGAGGAAATGATCAGAAAAGGACAATTCAATGAGCTGAGAGTTCAGGCTGCTTACATATTTAAATAGTGTGGTCAGTTCAGCGCTCATCAGGAGGAAATGACCACCTATAGTTTTTTTCCCCTATTGAGGTGTATTTTGGGGGCCACACTCAGCAGTGATTAGGGCTAATTTCTGGGTCTGGGCTTCAGGATCACTCCTTGGGAGTTTGGGAAACCCTACCTGGCACCAGGGATCAAACACAGGTTGGATGCATGCAAGCAAGTGTCTTTCTCACTGTATCATCTCTCTGGCTCCTCACCTAATATCTATGTTTATCATTGCCACCTCCTGCTGAAATACAAAGCCCACAAGGGTAGGAACCTGTTTCTTCTATGGCCATCTACTTTGCACTAGTATAGAGCCTGGCACAGAGACCATGCTCACTGGGCATCTGAATTGAACTGTGAATTGAATTGAATTGAATTGAATTGTGAGTTCATCTTTCTCACAGTAAGATCCTGGTGTTGATTTCAGTATCCAATTGTTAGTGGGGTTGGTGGACACGAGCTCTCATGTAGGAATGAAGCATTAAGAAACATGGCTGCTATAGTCTGGAAGGGAAGGAAAAGAGAAAAGAGAGAGAGGGAGAAAGAAATAAAGAACCTGCCATGGAGGCGGGCTGGGGAGGGGGAGGGAACCGGGGACGTTGGTGATGGGAGATGGGCAATGGTGGAGGGATGGGTGCTGGAATACTGTATGACCAAAACCCAAATATGAACTTTTTAATTGTATATCTTTGTAATTGTATATCTCACAGTGGCATAATAAAATACTTTAAAAAAACATGGCTGCTGAGGGAAAGAGGAATAATATAAGGGATAAGGCATTTGCCTTGCATAGGACCAACCTGCTTTGATCCCTAGCACTGCATATGGTCTGAGCAGTGCTAGGGATCACTCCTGAGAACTACCAGGAGTGATCCTTGAGCACAGAACCAGGAGTAAGCCCTGACTACTACAAGGTGTGGCCAAAAAAATAAAATAAAAACAAAGGGATAAAAGCCTGCTGAGTGAAAGCCACAGGAAAGAATATATACAGTTGATGCTGAACAACATGGTTTTGAAATGCACACTTTCACTTATATGCAACATTTCTCATCCAACCATACAAGTATCAATACCACAACACACTACATATTCACAACATGATTTAAAATTGTGTGTCAATCCTCATTTTCCCATTTTGTGAACTTGAACAAAACCCAGGCAGAGTCTTGCCCAAATAGAAGAACTAATAATTTTTAGTCCTGATTCTAAAATTATCTACCAATTCCTTGTGATTCCTATTTACTATCTCTCCTTATCTCTGCTCATATCACCCAATTGTTCATGAATGCCATCCAATTCTCCCACTTCCCCACTAGAGACTCTAACATATTAAACAGAGTTTTAGATTCCAGCCTGATAAATACAACATCTTCTGTATTTAAACCTAATTTGGATTCTTGCTGTGTCTCTTCAAATTATATGTTGGGGCCAGAATGACAGCACAGTGAGAAGGGTGTTTGCCTTCATGTGGCTACCAGGTTTGATCCCTGGCATCCCGTATGGTTCCCTGAGCAATGACAGGGGTAATTCTTGGAGTGCAGAGCCAGGAATAACTCCTGAGCATTGCTGAATGTGACCCACTCCTCGCAAAAAAAAATGTATGTTTAGTTGTTCAGTCGATTTTTAAATTTATGTTGAAAGCCAAAGGTGCTCTAACTGATTTTCTTTCAGTGGCTGAACTGAAAGAAAATCAATATGGCTCCTGCAACAATGTCACCTCCTGGCCTTCTGCTTCACTTGGTTCTAGTCATTATGCTTGCCTATTTGAATCTCTCTAATTTGGGGGCAAAAGTTTGCCCTGTGCACTCAGTTGTCCTAGTGACTGAAGAAGCTTTTTAATTTTGTTCTGTATATGCTTGTTGTGAGGAACAATGAATTCTTAGTTCTTTCCATGCTAGACTGAAAGCTGTAAATCCCATAGTACCTGCGTATTTCCATTTCTGTCTGCTTATCTATCTGCTTTGATTGCTTAGATTGTAAGAAATTTTAGGTTGACTTATTAACAACAACAAAAAAAAACTGAAAGAGGAAGTTCTCAATAGGAATGCCTATATGGGAAATCCACGATTAGAGTTCAGTAACTTTGCTGAAGGACTAGGGCGGGTATGGTGTTATGTATTGCTGTGGAGGTAGTGTAGGCACAAAGCTAGCGGGCTTGGTGGAGGAATTCTCAAGGTATTAGTCATAGAGATAGGCACATTCAACAGCTTGGTTGCCAGTGCTACCTTCTCGGAAAAGCAGTTTACAACAAGGCCCAAGGACATTCCCTCTCACTGTGTAGAGTGGTTGAACTGAAATTGATCACTGAAGCGATGGCTATTTCCCCAGTCTGGGGTTCACCTGCATCTATATGAACTTGCTGCCTTCTTTCATCTATTTACTCTTAATGCCAAGGGTCCTTAGAGAAAGGGAATGCTCTCCACATGACACATTAACAGGTTCTGCTAAGTACAGACCCAGGGAGCTCTCAAGAGATTGCTGGAACTGCTTTATTCACTCTTGCCTCCTGTGACTCAGTCAACTGCGGCATTTCATTCCCACCCTGGGCTTTTCCCTAGAACTGCTCTTACAACTTGAGTGGGTTATTATGGTATCACATATAATGGGAGGAGTCTTTGTGTCTTGATAGTGCCTTTGGAGCTTGAACCTACCTAAGGACACCTGGCAGAAATTATAAAATGCTAGGCACACCACTTTACATTACAGCCAGTTCCACAAAGAGGGTGGGTCAAATGGGGGAAAAATGGACAGAGGGTGCAACATGGTCTGAATTGAAGTGTTCTGAAGAGCACTCTGGCCATGTCCCTCATTTATAAATGATAGAGCTGATACAAGGCACAATAATTTTGGAGTCCGATGGTTCTATCATCTAATAGCATATTATAGCAGATGGTCTTTCTAGTGTCTCAGATCTCAATTTTTCAAACCTATAAATGGATGGACACATTAACAGTATATAGCTTACAAGGTATTTTATCTGACTGTACCTATACCCATTAAGTGAGAGAAGTACAAGGTAGTACGGGTTTTAGTATAACTTTTGCAGAAGGCATTCACTTTAATTAGCAAGTATAGCATTAAGAGAGCGGCTCTGAGTTGGGCAGTCTAGGTATGTCAGCAGATGGTAACACCGTGTCAAACTGTGCTCTCCTCACTGTTCTCAATGCCCTATTCCCTGGGGTGGCGCTGAGAAGCTGCTGAATCTTTTGCAGCCCCATTTTCTTACATGTCAATTGGCATTAACAGCACTTTTTTCTTAGCATGCTCGTGTTAGAATTGGATGAGAAAATGCTACAGCCTGATCATCAGAAAACTCTGTAATTATTCAGTGACATCTTAAAGATGTACAACTTAGTCCAAGTCCCAGCACACTTTAAAGAATCAAACATCAAGATATGAGCTGACCTTGCAAATGTTCTCAAAGCCATGAAGCAAAAGCTTTGGTTTTGTGTTTTCTTAGTCTGGGAGAAATAAAACTGGGCTTGAATTTGGGTGGATTTTCTGGCAGCTGTGGCGATGGAGTGAGCTGGAAGTACTTGTCTCACTCTCTCTGACTTCCTTCTTGGGGTGCTAGAAGCACCTCTCAACAGCCCTCTCCCATACCCTCCCACAATCCTTTTTTTTTCACAGCCCCTCCCTTGACCCTGGGGGTGGAAGGGTGGGGACAAAAAGGTCAGATAAGTGGAGATAGAGCAGAGATAGAGGAGAGAGAGAGAGAGAGAGAGAGAAGAGAGAGAGAGAGAGAGAGAGAGAGAGAGAGAGAGAGAGAGAGAGAGAGAGAGAGAGCGCTCAGTGTATCTGAGCATTAGGAAGGCACAATTTGGCTTTGAAATCTCCCAAGTGACTTCTTGGGGCAAGCAGATGTGATGGAAGCAGAGGCTGGATTGAAGTGTGCTTCTGAAAGTTGAACTTGCCCTGGGCTAGCTTTTAATTCTTTAACAGGGATCCCAGAATGACCATGTGAAGCAGACCCGAGTTCAGTTCCCAGACAGGAGCCGAGGATGACTGAGTATGTTTTTAAGGTTCTTGAATCTTTTCTTCTGATACTTTTAGTGTTTTAAACACATAACCTGGGAGGGGATATTCTGTAAATGGGTTCCTAGTCTTAAACTACATCCTGGAAGGTGCAGGGATTTTCAGATAGTCCTTTTACACTTTTAAAGAATCTATCACAATTACTCAGTAAACATCTGCATAATGACCTAAAATGATATTTTTTAAAGGAAAAAATACTTCTGGGGCAGGTGAGATAGTACAGTGTGGAAGGTCCTTGCCTTGCATGTGGCCTACCCAGGTTCAATCCTCAACATCCTCCATCTAGTCCCCCAAGCCCTCCCAGGAGCAATCTCTAAGCAGTCAGAAGCAAGCCCTGAGCACTGCTGGGTGTGTCCCAACCCCCAAAAAATACTCCCCAGGAAACAACCTCCCTGTTTGCCATGTTTAATGAGGCAGTCTCCCACAGTGTGAGAACTGGATGGGGGCCTGCTTCTGTGGGCCAAGGCTGTCTTCATCCTGTAATGAACAGGACCGTCAACATCTCCCAAGGCCACAGCAGGCAGCCAATGTCTCTCGTACTGCATGTGTCAAGTGCTCCAAGGGAAGTCCCCATCACATCAAAGCTTCTCTGGACCAAGTCTCTCACCTGGAAGTTGATGATCATTAAACCAACATCAGCAGCACTTGAGCGTTTCAACGTTTATGGTTCTGAGATAGTGAGTCCCTGCTATCGTGAACATATAGATGCAAAACCTGGAGGTGGTGGGGGGAGTGTTTCAGAATGGCTATTCAGGGCTTTGGCTGACTGCCCAGTGGGAACCACATCCTGTGAGATCTCCTGGTTGCTTTGGCGCAGGGATTATGGGAGTTGCTGTTGGTTTTGCTTTTGTGGGCTGAGTTCCCATCATTTCATAAAGACGGACCCCTGAGAACACTGTCTGAGCCATGCTTGCCTCTTCCTCTGGGATTGGTTTGTAGGTTCTTTTTTCCTCTCCATTTAAATTTATGAGAAACTACTGGGGCAGTCTTGCATGCCAGAAGCTTGGTGAATGGGCCAACTGGCCAAATGCCCCTCAGTAAGGACTAGGGTGTTGTTTTAAAGCACTGGGATAAGTTTCTCTCAAGGCTAATCATATGGCTCAGATTCAGTATGGAGTCAGCATTCTTAAAAAAAAAATAGAAATTAAGTCTAGAGAAATCTTATCACTACTCAACTAGTCTTTGGTTTACTGACCCTTGAAAAAATGTCCTCTGTTTGTAATCAAGGCTGGCTCTCCTTACACTGGACAGGGCATCTTCTACAGACCTGATCTACTCTACTTTGGGATTTTCACTCCCTTACAATTAAGTATATTAGAGTTACTTCAGATCATCCTGTAAAATATTTTACAAGCTGAGTAAAAGATTGACGTGCAGTAGACTGTTGGACAGTTAAATGTAAGAGATACGTAGAAGCCAGAGAGATTCTTTGCGTGTGGGCCTTTTAGGTTTGATTCCCCAGCACTGCATGATCCTCTGAGCACCGCTGAGAACAATCCCCAAGCACAGAGGTAGGGAGTAGCCCCTGAGTATTAGTAGGTATGCCCCTCCAAAAAAAGAGACAGTTCAACATTATCTGTTTAGAGTTAACATATTTTTCTCTGAAGGTTTAGCTAGTTTAACTGGCTCTTGAAAAGCATCAGGGCCACAGGTACTGTGCCTACTTGTTAGGTGGCACAATGGATAAGATCTCTGGTCCGATAGTTGGTGGTTCCATATGTAACTAAAACGCCATGATTGGCATTTAGTTTTTTTTTATCTAAAATAATAAATTGGAATTTATCCACTAAATAAAAGCTAAATTTCACTTTCGTTTGTTTCATCTTATGCCACTTTGCACAAATCCTCTGAGTAAAAGTCATTTTCATGTCCTTTGCCCAGCAAAGTCAGTGGGTAGAGAGTTCTGCCACATTCTTCTCCTAGAAGGTTTATGTACTCTCCTTGCCACAGAACCAGGGAAGACATAAACTTAAAGAAAGGTAGAAGCAAAAGAAGTGTATCTGAAAATCTCACCTGAAAATACTGGTTTGAGTGCAATAAAACTTGCCTTGCTTTGTAAAAAAAAATATTTTAGTGCCTCCAAGGCTTTTTACAAATGTTAGTAATGTTTTTACAGCAGGGCCATATCTTGTTCTGTGCTCAGGTGACCATACAGTATCAAGGGATCAAACTAGTATTGGCTGCATGCAAGACAAGAACCTTAAATTCTGTATTTGTCCAGACATACTTAGATTAACTTCTCTTCCTTATCCCAAATTCACATTGGCTCCTTCATTTGCTCCCAATCTGGTCAGTGATGGACCATTTGATCATCCTAGTTGCTTTGGCAGAAAACTTGGAGTAATTTAGGACTCCAGAAAATCTACTAGATTTTCTCATCTTCACATTTTAGCCAGAATATGACCACTACTCACAATTTCCCTTATTCCACAGCAACTCGAATCAGCGTCAAAAAAAATCTCTTCCCTGGGGCTGGATAGTACAGTGGATAGAGTGCTTGTCTTATATACAGTCAAACAGGGTCCAATCCCTGGTACCCCCAAATGATCCCCCAGCATCGTTAGGAGTAATTCTTTTTTTTTAAGCATCTGATAATAGTTTTATTTAAACTAAATGCTTTTCTTATGAAATCAAGACAGATACAAATTGCATGACCAAAGATTGCATTGATTGAAAAATTGAGGTGTTTTTTTTTTTAGTGGCACTGGCTTATATTTAATTATTTTTCTTTTTTTTTTCCCCAAGAATGTTACACTTTATTTTTTTTATTTATTTTTTTGTTACAATTAAAAAGTTCATGTTTGGGTTTTGGTCATACAGTGTTTCAGCACCCGTCCCTCCACCAGTGCTCATCTCCATACAAATAAAAAGATATACAATTAAAAAGTTCATGTTTGGGTTTTGGTCATACAGTGTTTCAGCACCCGTCCCTCCACCAGTGCCCATCTCCCACCAACAACATCCCGGTTCCCTCCCCCTTCCCCAGCCCTGCTCCATGGCAGGTTCTTTATTTCTTTCCCTTCTCTCTCTCTTTCTCTTTTCCTTCCCTTCTAGACTATGGATTACAGAACATACATTAAAAGGTTGTCATGTGAATCCTTTTGCCTCTATTTCATGCTCAGTTCTAGGTTGGCATTAGTACCCTCGACTATTATTAGCACCCTGTTCCATTTTCTGTCTTTCCTAAACTCTGACTCCCACACATTTGTGATAATTTCCACCTTTGACAAGACCTCCCGATATATGCTTCACTTGACCTTGGATTATTGGTATCATAATATGTACATACATATTTATGCCATGCAAATAAATGCAGTCATTCTGTATCTGTCTCTCTCCTTCTGGCTAATTTCGTTCAACATAATCTTCTCCATGTCCATCCATTTATAGGCAAATTTTATAACTTCATTTTTCCTAACAGCTGCATAGTATTGTTAGGAGTAATTCTTGAGTGTAAAGCCAGAACAGTCACTGAGCATAGCAGGGTGTGGTCTAAAACAAAATGAATAAAAAAAAACAAAACAAAACAAACAAGCCGAAAAGAAAGTCTCTTTCCTGATTTGTTGCCTTAGGCCTTCAATTTGTACTTATATATTTTCACTACATCTCCTAAGCTCTTAGAAGGCAGAATTATACTTTTAAAAGTGAAACAGGGCAGGAACAATAGTACAGTGTATAAGGCACTTGTTTTCCATGCAGCCAACTTGGGTTTGATCCCTGGCATACATATATGGTATCCCGAGATGCCACCAGGAGTGATCCCTGGGCACGGAGTCAGCTCAGCCACCTTCCTCCTCTACCCTTGGGGGAAATGGTAAAACAGTATTATGAACATCTGTATACAAACACTAGATAACCTAGGAGCAGGGAGAAAATGACATTAATATAGCCCTTTCAGATCAATCGGGAAGAAATACAAAACTTGAAGAGACCAATCAAAAGAGCATAAATCAAAACCAATGAAAAGACAACTAAGAAACAAAAGCCCAAGGTGTTTGCCTTGCAGGCAGTCAACCAGAGTTTGATCTGTGGCATTCCCTATAGTCCCCTGAGCACCTCCAAGAGTGATCCCTGAACTCAGAGTAGGAATAACCCCTGATCACGGCTGGTTGTGACTCCCAAATATAAACAAAACAACAACAAAAAATCTTTAAAGAAAAGAACAAAAATCCCAGAGTAAGAGAGATAGTACAGGGGTAAGACACTTGTACCTGGACCATGCCAGTTAGAGCTCCAGAGTGCATAGGTCCCCAAACACCTGCAGAAGCATCAACCTCTAAACACAGAGCCAGTAGTAGCCCCACATACAGCCAGATATGGTCTAATGTATGTCCAGGCTGCTGCAGGGTGGGTATCGATGATACGGGCTGTGATGGGCTGGTCTGCTGGGTGGAGTTCTGACGAGAGGGAGGAAGTCAAATGTGGAAAATGGCGGCGCCCGTGGAGTGAGGGTGGTGGTCTGGCTTGTTGTGAGGCTCTGCCAGGTGGTGGGCCAGGGCTAGAACCCGCCATGCCTCCCGACTGCCTCATGAGCGGCTGTGCACAGGGGAGAGCAAGGAACACCTCTGCCCCATATCTGCGAGACATTTTTGATTTTTCCTCAATCCGGCCCAGGTATGCTGGTCCAGAGTCTCGCAGACATGGGGCAGAGCTGTTTCTTGCTCTCCCTGTGCACAGCCATTCATGAGGTAGTCGGGAGGCATGGCGGGTTCTAGCCCTGGCCCACCACCTCGGCAGAGCCTCACAACAAGCCAGACCACCACCCTCACTCCACGGGCGCTGCCATTTTCCACATCTGGACTTCCCTCTCATCAGAACTCCACCCAGCAGACCAGCCCATCACAGCCCGGCCAGCGGCCGCTTGTGCGCGCGGTTCATCAATAAATGCTTTATTTGGAGGTGTTTAAAAGAGTTTACCTCCTGCTTGGCAAGCCTGGCAAGCTTCTCATGTTGTATTTGATATGCCAAATTACAGTAACAATTACATTAGGTCATTCCCATGACCTAATATAATGGTTTGAGGCTCTTTATGTTCCTGTAGCAAGCCAATGCCCCTGGCTCTACTGGCATGAGACAGGACACATGGAGATATTACTGGTGCCCGCTCTAGCAAATAGATGATCAACGGGAAGATCGTGATCGTGATCGTGATGTCCAGGCTCTTTCCTAAGTTACCTTATCTGCAAAGTCTCCCTGACTGTTCCACATCAAAAACCTTTCCTAAACTCCTTCGTTCCCTTTTTCCTCAGCACTCATTTATTGTCACCGAATATGTACTTAACAAAAGTTGCCCTTTTATTATCTGTTCCCACTAGAAGCCAGGCTCTGTGGAGGATACAGACATTTACTTGCTCTATTCTTTGCCACTTCTGTATCTAGACTAATGCCTGACACATTTTAGACTTTTCGCAATTACTTGTTGAATAAATAATCAAAGCAGAGCTATTGAAAAGTTCTAAAGTCATTTTATTATAAATAGAATATTCCAAATGTGCTGTGCCAACTGGGAATCTCTTCTTTGTCACTTATATGCTGTGTAACCATGGGAAACTACTTAATTTATTGCTTTTCAACTTCCTTGTTGAAAAACACATCAAATTGCAATTGCTAAATTGTAAGGAAGTCAAATGAAATAAAAGACATAAACTATTTGACATAGTGTCTATAGCCTAAGTAGCACTTCATAAAAAGAAACAGATAAACTGAGAGAAACAGGACTATACAAGTCGGTGTTTTCTGGACCGTGCATGAGCCCAACTAAGAAAATCTTCTTTCGCACATTGCCTAACCTAGTTTGATCCCCAACACTGCATATAGAGTCTCCAGACACTCCACCAAAAACAAAACCAAACCAAACAAAAATATGTACAAAGCAAAGAGTTTCTTTAATGTATCCCTAGCGATGTGTTTCTTTAATGATATTTCTTGGTAATTATGCCATTTGACTATCTTTATGTACCACTTATAGACATTAAGTTTGTATATGTTGTAAGAGTCCACAGTCTAGTTTTCAAAAGAGTGTTGGACAAACCAGCAAACAGACCTGCAGAACAAAGAAATACTTTGTTCTGATCAATGTATGCAGATTTCAGACTTCCTCTGTATAATTAGTGATCCTTAAAAGGAGGGGAAAATAGAGACAACTTCCTTGAGATGCTAATCTCCAGGAAATTGCCTTTCTGATTTGTGGACTATCCACCAGAATTTTGGGCATACTGGAATAATAGCCTTTAGAGTGATGGCCCAGTAAGCTACACAACAGTGGCTGCTAAAGACACATTCTCATTCCCAGAAAATAATGACAAATATCTGAGTGGAAAACATGCCAGTCTTTGTTGGGTCTTTTTAATATGGATCATCTCATATTGTAGACTAAGAATTGAGCTTAAGTTCAATAACTATTGGCTTTCACATGTCTTAATTGGATGGGGTCAGCTAAAGTCAAGAGAGCTTTATTCAGGAAGCATTTCTGAAATTCCATTTTACAACTGATCACTGGAGAGAAAATTTAGATAATAAAAGAATGTCACTGGCTTACAGTGTTGTGGGAAGACTGAATAACCAAAAATATAATGAGAGATAAGAGGGAGGAGGAGGTGGTGATAATGAAAAGAGAAAGGGAAAGAAAGGGATATGGGAGAGAGAATGAGACAAAGAAGCAAACGAGCCATTAGCCTGAGTATTCAGATTAGCAAATTTGACATAAACCAGAATCCGGTCATCACTAGTCCTTTAAATCCTCTCTCATAGCTTTGAGATTTACATAAATAATAAGACACTACTGTGACCTTCTGAGTACTGCTCCGCGGTTTCCTTTCCCTTCTCAAGATTCAAGAGAACAGAATCAATACTGTACCACTTCAATTAAGAAGCTCCTGTTTATAACTCCCTAAGGAATTCCATGTGCCTTTTTTTCTTTTGCCTAAATATCCCATTCCTCCCTCCAACCTGGCTATCAGCAGTTTTGGCTATGCTACTTTACTATGGGGACAATAAAAAGATTTATTCCCTCCATCAATCATCTAAGAAATTCCATAGAATTGCGGCTATTAATTTAATCAATTTAAGTGGTGAATAATAATTTCATTACCCATTATGACTGCTTCTAAATTTTTTGTGAATTATTTGCATCATTAAAAATTCAACATTTGCCTAACATAAAATGAAGAGCTATTTAGATGAGATCTTTTTTTTCTCTTTCAGTCTCTGTCAGGCACAATTACTGGTGATAATTAGGGTGTTGAAACTTTCCTTTTTTATAGAGGATGAGAAAAAATAAATTAATGTTCTGGGGAAAAGTGAAAGAAGATGCAAAAAAAATAAGATAACCGATATGCATACCTGATGTATGATGTATGATTTAGCTATGTTTGGTTTCTTATAGCAATGTTAATGTGAAACAGTGAATGTTTGACTTAATTCTTTGCAAAAGGAGTAAGATTTGCAACTTTGGTCATGTCAATGATCTTGGAATGATTAGTAAAATAAATTGTGTTGCAGCACATCTTATCTAAATTTCACAATTTAGAATGTACTGTCAATCTTTTTAGTAGTTCTGATTGTTTATAATAAATATAAGTCACATTTATCTAACTCAAGCAATAAATATTATTTTTCCATTTCAGAGGCTAGAAAGTCCAAATACCAGCAGATTTAGTGTCTGGTAAGAACCTTCCTCTTATGCAGTTATATATTTACATGACAGAGAGTAAAATAATCTTTAAGGTCTTTCTATGGTCTCCTCTTATAAATTAAAGTATAAATTCTATTGACGAAGGCACCACCCTCATGGCCCTGCTTAGCTCCCAAAGATCTGCACCTCCAAATGCAATCCATGAAGATAAGGAATTTTACATATGAACCTTGGGGAGTCATTTATTTATTTTTATTATATATACCCTGGACCGAAGACCGGTTCATCTCTATTCAGGGAAGGCCATCCTCTTCGACCGAGTGCACAACTTCAGGAGGGACGCACATGGAGTGGTGAGGGAGGAAGGGGACTATATATAATTATATACATATATATGTATAATATATAAATGGTTCTTAGTTTATGTCCTAGCTCATTTAAAGAAAAGAATAATTACCTGAACAATAAAATAACTATACAGAGGAACTAAAGAGTTTAATACAGTTCAATAAATTTCCCAAGGCAGAACACAATCAACTAATAAATGAATTATATAGTTAATGAGCACTGTGACTTAGAGATGAATGAGATTGATTAGGCTGTGATTTGGGAGACTAGCATGGTGTGTGTGTGTGTGTCTGTGTGTGTGACATTTAGAATGGGCTTTAAGAATCAATGAATTATAGGCACACAGAAGGAATATACGAGAAGGGGTGGGGAGTAAAAAGCATTCTTACTAGAACTTTAGTATTTTCCCTTGCTCTCAGGATAATATTTAAGCTGCTTAAATTCTGTGTTCATTTCTTAAATAAATAAATAAATATATTCTAAGCATATACTGTGCTTGGATTATTGTATACACAATCCTTACATTTAAAGATTTCAGAGACTTATAGGGAAGGTCCAGATGGCACCAGTGCATTTGTGATGATATTTATGAAGGCAAGAGAAGACTTATAAAGTATCACACAATGAGGGAGTTTATTTAAGGAGATAGGAAAGGGGAAGACTGCTCAACAGTTCTGTAGTAGGACCTAGAACCTCTGAGGTCAACTCTTTCACAGAGATGTGCTGGCAATTATGGAGGGTGGCTGATTTGGATTGCTGGATAAAGGATAAAAATGTATAAGTTTGATATGAAAAATGAGCCATCACATGGCAAGATGGTTGAAACATCTGCTGTCTTTGCCTACTCTGCATTCTATCACTGTTTCTGGTTATAACATCTTAATTCTTTTGTTATAACCAGCTGTCCCTGGTATTGTCTCACTTGATTCAGGTGAAACTGAACCCATCTTTGAACTGAGAGTTGGCCATTCTAGACTGCATTTCTGAAGCTGGATAACTGATTATGAACTGGAGAGCTGACTTATCTGATTCATAAATTTTGGAGGAGAAAACTTTTGTTGTCATTGGGCATACATTTTGTTGGGGTCAGAGCACCTATTGAACTCAATAAGGGATGAGGCCACCTGAGAATGATGACAACTAATGAAAGCAGTTGAGAGTAGAGATCAATTCTTGGTAACAATATTGGACCCCAGAATCTGGCTAGCCATGCCTTGCAACCTTAGGCTTTCACTTGGAATGGTGAAATACTTCTTTCATCATTTTGTATGGGGGGCCACACCCAGCAGTACTAAGAATTTACTCTTGGCTCTGCATTGAGAAATCAATCATGGCAGGCTCGAGAGACCATATGGACTGCAATGGAGCTCTAACTTGGTCTGCTGCATGCAAGGCAAATGCACTACCTGTCATATTAATGCTCTTAAACTTGCAGGTCCATAATCTCAAAAGAAGATGTCAGTAAAGCAGAGCTCCATTATGAATATTTCTTTACCCACCTTTGCCTTTTTCTTTTCTCCTGCTCATTTTCTAGAAACCCTTCGTTACAGACTAAAGCTGCCTCATGCTTGGTGCATTAACATCTGACTCTTAACTGAACTGACCCCCCAGTTATGACATTACTTGGGCATTATTAAGAAATCCTTTGAATGAAACTTTACCTGCTAGAAGACCCATTTATTCATGCTCTTAATGGAAAAGTCAGAGAATTCATCGTTTCTTTTCTGATATATATACAGATATATAAATATATGATTCATATTTTTTGTTTTTATTGGCACCTATAGGCCTACTGCAGTTTAGTGGGCCTATAAGTGCCAACTAGGGGCACCTTAAGCAATATAAACACTTTGCACAATAGATAGGAAAGGTTCCTGATTTCATAGACTTCATGCTGTTGATTATTGTGCAATAATCTGATCTCCTTATTGGGCTGGTTTTACTCAGGGATTGACGAACTATCTCTGATAGGTTCAGACCTGTTATATTGCCTGGCTTGTCAAAAGTATTTTGATTAAAGCACACCCATTCATTTTCTCAGATACTGTCACTACACTTCACTTGTCTTCCCATTGTTCATAGATTTGCTCAAGCGGGCACCAGTAACATCTCCATTTGTTGGGAATGAGGTCCACTATTGTTACTGTTTTTGGCATAACAAATACACCACGGGTAGCTTGCCAGACTTTGCCGTGGCTCTGGGTTCATCCCAGGAGCCCATTCTTTTTCTATGTCAGACCATCAATCATCCAGGGCCCACTAGGCAGAGTCCTAGGTGTAGACAAGCCTGTCTCCTGTCTGCCACCTGCCGATGCAGTTGGGCACCGCAGCCACACCTCAACAGTCGGGCACCTGCAACACCTCAATGGACAAGTGGCAGGACTCAGAATCTGTAATAGCTCTAGTACAAGAACAAGCAGATTTGAGTGATGTGGTTAGACTTACAAATTTGCTCTGTTGTCCTTTACCAAAAGTTTGCAGGTTTCTGGTATAGCGTATGTTTTTCTAAGAAGACATATGCAACATTAACGGGCTCCTAAGAGATCTGGGGCTTAACTCAGGTATATTTTTTAAAGATGGAGGAATTAAGGGGGGTAAATTTGGACTCCCAAAGACCTGATGGCAATGTCTAAGGGGTCACTACTCTGCTAATAACACATTTATTCAAATTATTGAGACTCCAATGTGTAAAAAGGAAGAGAGAGAGAGATAGAGAAACAGTGAGAGAAAGAGAGGAAAAGGGTGTACCTGCTATTGAGGCAGCCTGGGAGAGGATGGGAGGAGGTGGGGTACATTGGTGGTGGGAATGGGGCACTGGTGGATGGGTGGGTGCTGGAATACTGTATTACCAAGAACTAATTATGAACACCTTTCTAATTGTATGTCTCACGGTGGTATAATAAAAATAAAAAAAAAACAAATTATTGTGACTCAAAAAATGTTGTGACCAAATATTAAAAAATATTGCAACCATTAGATTTTGTAATCTTCCCAATAGCATGGTTGGCTGTTTGTATTTTCAAGTTTTTGGTTTTTGTTCTCAGGGTTTATTCCTATTTCTCCACTCAGGGATCACTTCTATTGGGCTTTGGGGGCCATGTGGGATGTCAGGGATTGAACCTGAATTGGACCTGTGAAAGGGAGACCCTATACCATGGCTGTACTATTTATCCAGTCCCTGGTTGGCTGTCTTTTTTTTCCCATAAAAATCATGTTTCAGATTTTATCAGTTATTGGTAGAGGCTCCTGAGAGAACTCTATGACTTTGAGTTTTATGCTAAAAAGGTCTGGCCCACTTTCAAGATTAATGTTTCCAACATGGAACTTTCCAAGACATGGCTTAGAAGAAAGGATGCTTTCTCTAGTTTCCAAAGCCCCTCATGACAGTCAATTGAGGAGAGCCAATAATTCTAGTTGGTTTTTGGCACCAGTATCTGACTGTTTGGGAAACTGGGATAAGAGTCTAAAAGAGATTTGGGTGTATTTTTTTACAGTGTTAGTTGTCCTAATGAAAGCAGGCATTTTTAATGGCATGCATTGTACTCTGTTTGATTCTTTCTCCCCAGTAACCTCTCTTTGTTGTACTCTGTTGTAGCTCATCGATCTATTATTTGTGGTCAAAGGCTGCTTAAGTATGCATCTTTTGGCTTGGGGTTATGATTACGGATTCTTTTGTTTCCTTTATTTATTGTTTGGCATGTTTGATCATAGAAAGAGAGTTCTGTGTGGTTGGAACATTGCATTTCTTATTGATGTACAAAAGACATTCATTATTTATATATTAGGTGCTATTGATTTTTTATTTTCACTCTTGGGGGCTGGGATCCATTTGCATTATGAGAATTTTGTAAATCCTATTGGAAGTAGAATGTTTTAGCCAAACAGACCCATCAGTATTGTTATCACACTTAGGAAGATCAAATATTTCACTCATTAAAATAATGAGGCCCTACTGTGTGTGGTCTGAGCTAAGAACTTTATATAGGATATCACAGAATCACCAGCACAATCATCAGATAAAGCTTTCACTTCCTTTCACAGGTGAAGAGGCTGAAATGTACAGTCTTGAACTTGATCATGGTCACTCAAGAGCAACTAAAAGAGTAAATTAATGACTGAAATAATAAACAAGCAAAATGCTAGTGATTCTGCTAAAGACTTTACATACACCTGTTTGTTATTTTCACAAGAGCCCAATGAAACAGGTACTAAAATCACTGCTAGGTCTTAGAAGAGCATATGCAAATAAGTTAGAGTGCACATTCCAAACCAATGGACTAGGAAGAGGTGAAACTGAAATTGGAGACCAGATAACTTGACTTCAGAGTTATGTTTTAACAAACTTATGATAAAGCCCGTGTTCCAGTTGGTTACAGGTGGAACTGGGATCCCACAAATGCAGAACCATCAAGAGGCTGGCTCTCCCGTGATTGCCTCTGCCTGAGGGGATCTACTTAGGGTCACCTGTATTCAGAAAACTGTCACTTGATTGGAAATATGCAAAACAGTACAGCCTGTTGGTGCAAGAATCATATTACCAGACATCAACAGTACATCAACAGTCTTTAAGTCCTGGAAATGCTTGATCCGCTGGCAGAATTCCAATGACCAAAGCTCCCTCACTCCTACTAGTGACCCTATTCCCCCAACCTATCTCTTCACTTTTTAAAACCTTCCCTTGCTTTCCTTTACCAACAATGGCTCCTCATTTCTCATTTCTCTCTAATGCAAACTCCACTCAGCCCCAGACTGCCTCACCTTCTTAGATAATTCCATCCTCACTTAATCCTCCTTCTTTTGGTGCAGTAACTTAGACAAGGCAGAGTTTTAAAATTTCTTTAATGGGCTTACTTGTGGTGATTGGATGTATCACCAGAGAATCTGGCACATGGATGTTTGCTGAATAGACTTGTTACATGCTTCAGAGGACCTCATTATGGAAGGGAAATGAAATGCTGTTAATTTCATAATTTCAGTCTTCTAATTACAGCTAGACTTTTAAGGTTATGTAGTCAACCTTGATTAAATAAGAAATATGAAAATGCATTATAGATGGAAAGGACACTGATCACTGATCACGATCACTGAACCCGACCACGATGCCGGCGGGCGCCAGTAACACTTGGACCCATCACGCGCAATGTAGCCCAATGGCATCTGGTGATTCAAATAGAAGCCTCAAACCGTTCCTTCAGGGTCTTCAAGGAAGCACCCTGTAGGTGGGCGGCCGTCTTTGACATCCCGTGGGATCCAGTCG
The DNA here is from genome assembly GCA_021461705.1 of Cryptotis parvus. Taxonomy (NCBI): domain Eukaryota; kingdom Metazoa; phylum Chordata; class Mammalia; order Eulipotyphla; family Soricidae; genus Cryptotis; species Cryptotis parvus. Next base: position 29,318 of record JAJIBD010004887.1, read on the forward strand.
AACGCCTAGCCAGCGGTTGTCTCCAAATCGCATACATGTCCAGCCCATCTGTTTTCGGCCTTGGAGAGACACGCCCCTGATCTGGAATAGCGACGGGTCAGACTCCGTTCCTTCTCTCACTTGAGTGAGACGTGATATTCCAAGCATAGCTCTTTCATGCCCTCTGGGAGACCCGAATAGCATTCCATCCGCTCAGGGCCCAGGTCCTGAGGCGTATGTTAAGCAGGGAGACGGTGGAGTCGAGAGAGTGCCCGGAGCCGAGGTTCTTTGTCCTTTTAGCTATTTCTTCGAGCCTTTGAGGCACCATGCCCCTCTTCCTCCTGCGCAGCCAGGTTTTAGGTCATTCATCATGTTGACTTCCACCTAGGTACACATAACTGCTGCATTCGAGATGTTTGTTCCATTGAGAGAGAATGGGCCCTGAACTAGTTCATTTCCATGAACATAGTTTTCTTCAGATTCAGCTGTAGACCTACCTTTCCACATTCTCGGTCAAAGTCAGCCAATTTGTGCCGCTTGGCTAATGTTTGGTGTTATTAGAACGATGTCATCAGCGCGAGGTGGTGAGTGCCGACCATCTATCTTCACTCCCATTCCTTCCCATTCTAATTGTCTCAGATGTTCTCAGGGGGCACTGAAGAGTTTTGGTGAGATGGAAAAGGACAAGTATTTAGAAATAGGCACTTTTAAAGATGCTGGTTTGTTTTTATTATGTAATTTATTGCCTATATTTGAACTGGGTGGCCAGGATACACTAGTCCATTTAATGATTTGTTCACTGATAAGACCAAAGAAGATTCTCAAAGCCCAGGAGAAAAGGAATTCATAGACATATCTAGCCACTAGGTGGCAATGTCAGGCTGCAAATGCTTCCTCCATCTTGACAAAGCCAACTTATAAAAGCATTTGCTAAAGCCCAGTCAAGGTGCATTTTAATCTATGTTTTCGTGTACATTTCCATTTGAAATAGGAATATTGCAACTTATTTGGAATATTCATGAACAAACTAGATCCTTTACATTCTTAACTACTTGTTAAGTCAATCTAGTAGAGTTAATTATTAATAAAGAGGAACTGTAGGTAGGTTAACATTCAGATGTAATTTTTAAATGCTTCAGTTGGATTTCTTTCAAATAGATCTGGTTTTGTGTAACAAAAAATAGTGTAAAGGTAATGTGGAAGAAAAGTGTGTCCCTAGAAAATTGCCTCTCCCTATTTAGGAGGTGATATCTATACATAGGGTTGCAGCTGTGCTGTGTGGTTGCCTTGTGTCCAGACTGTTAGAGCCAGGGACAGAGTTTAAAAGCAGAACCATTTTATGTGCTCCACCAAATAGAGGGCTACTCTTCGGAGAATCTAAAACTCCTGACTGTTTAATACTGAAAGCAAACCTTCCATTTCCTCTGATTGAATCATTTTAATCAGGTTCCATCACTGGATACGACCAGGAAATAGACTAGACTAGAATGGATTTTTATTTGACATTTAAGAAGATAATAATGCCTGAAGAATAAAGCTTTAAGTTGATTTACAGTGAATTTTAAGTGCCTTGCTTTCAAGGTTGTACCTTGGTCACTGTCAAAAGTGTCAAGACTATAAGATTCTTAACTGTTAGATAATTTTTTCTGAATTAATCACAAGACAACCAGGCCTTTCAATATTATCTTTCACTGATGACACTACCCACATGAACAATGAACAGTAACTGTAATTTCTATGTCACTTCTTAAACTACTGCTTTCGTAAATATAATTAAAAAGGTTTGATGTCACAGACAATGAACTATTAGTTAAGCCAGTAATTCTTAATAGGGGGTGAGTTTGCCCTCCATCTCCCAGGGGACATTTGATCATGAACATTGACATGGGCAGTTTGGGGATCTTAGCGGTAAGAGTAGGGAAGCTACTGGTCTTTGTTCAGCTTATATTAATAAACTTGTTCTCTTTCTTCCATTTATAACTTTTAGGAAATATTTACACTTTCAGATTTTGGGGACCTTGCTATACATCCTACAATGTACAGGGAAGCCCTTGCAACTAAGAATTATCTGTGCTCTCTGCTGAGAGTAAAATCCCAAAATCCTAAACAAAATTCTAAAAAAGTACAAAGAGAAACCACAAATCGTTCACCTTCATCCAGTGGAATGAAAAGTATTGGGAGTTTTAGGAGTTCCACACCAAGAAAAACTGATGGCATCATTGAGGATACAACATTGGTCTGAATCTACCTTTCCTACTCATTCCCTATTCATTCCCTATTTCCTATTCATTCCCCTTTTCCCCTTACATCCCACCCCACACCAGCATCAGCACCCCACTGTACTTAAAAAACCTTTTTGGTTCTAGCTGTTAGTGAATCTCTGAGTAAGCACAGAGCGAGGAGTAAGCCCTGAGTATCTGAGTGTACACCCAAACCTAAATAAACAAACAAATAAAAAACCTGTCAAGAGATTACTTGATGAAGAGAGTTTCAGAGTGGCTGAAGATCGTATTCATCCTCTTTTGTTTTTAAGTAGTATAAAGCATTGACATTTGGAGACTCTCTGCAGGAAACAGAATCAATCTAGAATTTACAAGCATCAGTTCATTTTTGCTGAAGTTATTTTTATGGTTGGCCTTTATTTACAATCAGGCAGAAAAAGGTTTTCTTTAAAATCTAGGTTAAAACAAGGGCATATGTTTAAAGAAAACTATAAAACAGTGTTGCTGGTGATCAGTATCTATCTATCTATCTATCTATCTATCTATCTATCTATCTATCTATCTATCTATCTATCTATCTATCTATCTATCTATCTATCTATCTATCTATCTATCTTCCTGTTCATCATCTATTTGCTGAGCAAATAGATGCAAATAGATGCTGGTGATATACAGATATAGTATAAGGGAAATCAGGAATGCCTGAAATTGCAGAAAAATGTAGTAAGTGCCACATACTAGGAATTTCAGTAAGTTGGATTTGGAAAAAAAAGTTACTTACTAGTAGATGTATGTTTTAATTCTCCAAGTGGCATTTGGAATACAATGTTGTATGAAATCCCATCATTAATACGCATATAGTTTTAAGTTCCTATTTTCTGTGTATTGTTTCCATGTTACATTTTACTTTCTTTCCAGTTTTTTTTCTGTATGTATGCTCATTTATCTTGCTTCAACAGAACAGAACAGCAAACATTGTCATAGTCTGATTCTGATAAACTAGGCAAACCCCTGCCTAATCCAATTATTCTCTATAATTAAAGCAGTTAGTTTTAAATTACAACTGAGCTCAATGTGTAGAGGAGAATAAATCTCTCTTTTTAATTTTCTAGTGCCTTAGTTTTATCCAGCTTTGCAAATTGTGCTTATGGCCTGTCTATAAAATAAACCTAAATGTAAATTATGATTTAAATCCCCCTGAGCAAGCTGCTTTATTTGTTAGAAAGCAAATGAGACCTACTTTATGACCTGTTTACTAAACTGAAAATTTCAAACTGAGGGATTTAAAAGACAGATAGCAATTTTACTGGTGTTGTAACAATAGAAATTACTAAATAGAAATAGAAACGTTTTTTAGACTCATATAAAAGTCTTTATAGGAGGTTTTACTTACGTCATTTTTGTGAATTATATGGTGATTAGAATTTATTTTTTCTTTTTTGGGCCACAACTGACAGTACTCATGGTTTACTTCTAGTTACGAGCTCAGGGATCACTCCTGGTGGGATTTGGGGGGACCATGCAGGGTTATAAAATGATACTAGCATCATGGAATGCTTGAGTTTGTAATTTTTGGATGAATTCCTATAGTAGTTAAAATTAAGCTTAAAATTCTTTCCTGTTTCACAAGGTTCTCCACAATAGTCTCCTTGCCTCTCTCATTATTTCCTCCTTGCTCACGTACTCTAACTACAATTTGTTTGCTTGTTTGTTTTGCTTTTTTGGGCCATACACAGCAATGCTCAGGGGTTACTCCTGGCTCTGCACTCAGGCATTACTCCTGGCAGTGTTTGGGTTATAGCTAAACACATTAAGCACACACCTTGTTTTAATCCCTCTACCTGACTGGCTGACACAGCGTTCACACCCTAATTTTGCCCAGTTTAAATATCCTCATTCCACCTAATAAAGGGGAGTGATTATCTCAAAATGGTTCGTGGAAACTTCTTTGTGGGTGCTCTACTCAACCTTCTTTATGGGTATTCTGCTTGCTAAGGATCCAACTTTACCAGTGATATCAATATCCCTCACCTGTAACATCAACATGGACTATATGTAATCCCAGGGATCAAACCCGGTTGGCCATGCGCAAGGTAAATGCCCTACCCACTGTACTATTGCTGAGCCTCTACAATGTTCTTTTTGACTGTTGAATGTCACAAGCTATTCCCATCTTGGGGTTTTAAACTTCTTTCCTAGAATATTCTGCTTGCATTTCAGGTGAATAGATCCTGGATATTTGCAGCTATACTTTTGTACCACATCCTGGGCAACCAATCTTTTGACAACCAAAAGTGTCACAGTTATTACCTTTCCATCATGCTATTTAATTTTTTCTGTTACATGTACTGGTATCTTATATGATTCCATTTGATCACATACTTTCTTTTATGCTTCCTCTCACCAGATAGATGATCCCGAAGACAGGAATTCTATCTCTTTTGGTTGTTGTTGTTAATGAATCCCTTGTGCAGAGAGTAGCATATAATTCTACATTTTTTAATGAAAATAATTGTTAAGTAAGAAAACAAAGCATATAAAGTACTATATAAGGTAAATAAAGTATGTAAAATACTACTGGATATCTGGAGCAGTGACAGTACTGTCACAAAAAACATGGTCTCTTATTAGGTAAAAATGATTGTATGTTCTGTAATCCATAGTCTGGAAGGGAAGGAAAAGAGAAAGAGAGAGAAAGGGAAAGAAACAAAGAACCTGCCATGGAGGTGGGCTGGGGAAGCGGGGAGGGAACCGGGGACGTTGGTGGTGGGAGATGGGCACTGGTGGAGGGATGGGTGCTGGAACACTGTATGACCAAAACCCAAATATGAACTTTTTAATTGTATATCTTTTTTATTTGTATATCTCACGGTGGTATAATAAAATACTTAAAAAATGATTGTATTTCTGGATTGGTGTTTCTTTCAAATTTGTGTTCACATAAGAAAATTTAATCACTTATTCCTTGATTAAGTTTAGCCACACATAGTGAAAGTATGTACTTGTAAGAGCACATTAGTATTAAATAAAAACATAAACAGAACAGCAATACTGCTGTTTATTTTTTTTTTAATTTTTTCTCCAAATATTATTACACCATTTTAGACATACAATTGAAAGATGCTCATGTAGAGTTTTGGTTCTACAGTGTTCCAACACCCTTCCCTCCACTCAAACCCATCTCTCATCACCAATGTCCCCACCTTCCTCCCCCTCCCACACCTCAACTACTTGGCAGGTTCTGTATGTCATTTCTCTCCTCTCTATCTCTCCCTCCCACCAAACTTTCCTGCACATCATGGAATGCAGTGCATTAAAGGACATTACTGTTTCTACTATTTTAATGGACCATGCGAGCCGCTTGCGCCCACACAACCTGGGCTGGAAATGGTTTTGCTCTGTTAATCTGGTCGTGCGGTAGTGTCCCAGCATCCGGACAGCGAAAGTGGTGGCTAGTGTGGTGGGCGAGTCTCATCCGGCTGCTTCCGGGACCCCCAGAGGTTATGGGCCCACTCCCAAAACCCATCTGTCCTCCCGGGAGCCCCATGGGCAGCTGGGCCTGGGGCGAGCTGAGTTCCAGCTTCCCCAGCCGCTTGTGAGGCTCTTCATGCTATGGCTGGTGGCCCCAGGGTAGCTCCTGGTTGGGGCCACCAGGCTCGACAAAATGGAGGGGGAAGGGCCGACCCCTGACTCCATCTGATGAATTCCCAGTGATTCCCGCTTCTGGGAGCCGCCTACCTGGGCTCGAACTGGTTTTGCTCTGTTAATCTGGTCGTGAGGCAGTTTCCCAGCGTCCGAACAGGGAAGGTGATGGCTAGTGTGATGGGCGAGTCTCATCCGGCTACTTCCAGGACCCCCCAGAGGTGATGTTCCGGGACCCCCCAGAGGTGATGGGCCCACTCCCAAAACCCATCTGTCCTCCAGAGGGGCCTCTTAGTCAGCCGTGCCCTGATTTATTTTAATCCACCACTGTTTTCTCCTAAAGCTTTAACCACCCAAGAGCCAGCACAAATATAACCAAGACACTAATTGTTCTCACCTCAATGTACAAACACCATAATGTAATCTGCTTGCTTAGTTACATAAAGTATTATTTTGCTGTTTTATAATAATTATAATTGTGAAGCTTTTTATGTACACAAACAAATGGAGAAAATTGAGATTGCTCTACAAGGCCAGAGAACGACCTTCATTTGAATTGAATGATTTGTGTGTTATTTGTATATGCACAACTGAACAGTATCTTAATTCTAGGTTCAAATTTAAAAGCTACAACAAAATCATGATGATGCTAGAGAAAAGATGGCATTCTGGTGACAGCCACTGAAGAGACAGAGGGTTCCAAACAAAAATATTGAGCAAGTTACAATCTGGCATGCACGCGTCCATGGTGTGAGTATGAGGAAGGGTCAGTCATATGTTTACTGGAGGGTGACCACTTTGCTTCAGAATATCTATACTAAAACTAGAAAGACCTATAGAAACTGGAATAGCTGATCACCTCACTCACCAACATAGAAAAGATAACTGGTCATGCATTAATATACCATTTCTTTTGCAATGTTTCCCCCTCTCCAAAATGAGCATATCTTTTCTCATACCAGGTTTTTGTATGCACATATCTGGAGATATGATTATAGAATATATCCTTGTTTATATTCCAATTATAGATACAGAAAAACAAAATATAGTCACCCACAAAAAAGTCAACAAATAAATCCAAAAATATTTGCAATTATTTCAGGGTACTGGAATCATACATAATATTTAATTTCCTCCTAATTTTTGACAGTAGAGTTTAAGTTTTGAGTCCGGAAACTTATTAAAAATCTCATTAAAACATTAAGCAATAAGGAGACCCACCAGTGCTTATAACCAATAGACATTAAAAACATTTTTGGGGCCGGAGCGATAGTCCAGTGGGTAGAGCGTTTGCCTTGCATGTGACCGACCTGGGATTGATCCCTGGCATACCATATGGTCCCCTGAGCACCACCAGGAGTAATTCCTGAGTGCAGTGCCAGGAGTAACCCCTGAGCATCACCCAGTGTGACCCAAAAAAGCAAAAAAAAAAAATATTTTAAAGAATCTGTGTAGAACAGTTACTTTCTGCTTAGATTTTACTGAGCTGTGTCTATTATTAGAAATCTACACCTAAGATTTCTATTACGAAGTTGGAGTCAAGCCTGATTTATTTAAATATAAATAAATGTTATGTACAGGAAAGTTTTCAAGTGTATTCATATTATCTGTGGAGAAAGACACAGGCCCCATGAGAACAGACCCATGTAGAAACTTCCAGAAATGCTATCCTAGTAATCCTTTCCTACCAGCATTAAGAATTAGTATAAGCACAGCCTGATCTGACTTTTAAAGCAAGCAAGAAATGAAACCTTGAGGGGGAAAGTGAATGTGTTAATTCTCTTTTCTGCAGCTATATCAGAGTCTCTCTAATGGTAGCGTGTAACATTCTGTAAAAGAAATGTCTTTGTCAATGTGGAAAAGAATAAGTCTGGTTCCACTATAGTAATTTTTGCAGAGAAAAACGATGCGGTTAGGGAACTGGTTGCCCTATTTCCCAGCTGAGCACCCATGACTCATAATATCACAAGAGATGCTGAGTCAGTTCACTTTAAGATCACTCACCCAAACACAAAAACTGATAAGTGGTGTCTGCAATACAAGAGTTGGCGGGGAGGGGGATGATTTTGAACTCATGTCAGAAGAGTTAAGTGCTGTCCATGGCTGATAGTGGATCCTCCAAGTACCTTGGAAATGTTGAAAATGGAAAAAAAAGAAAATCCTAGTGCTCTGTCTCAATGTACCCTGACTTTTTCCTCCTCCTCTGTCAACATTCACTCTATAGCTATTCTATTTGCAACAGCTAAGGGATCTTTGGAATATGTAAGTGTGATTATATTATCGTGGGGTGTAAAATCCAAACTTCTTAGTTTGATTTTCAGACCCTGTGGAATTGACTTCAGCCATCTTTGTGGTTTCCTTTTTAGCCCCTCTCTAAGCTCCAGCCCTTTAGTCTTTTATCTGTCCCTCAGGCTTGCCAGGGTAAATCCCTGCCACAGCAATAAGACCAGTGAGGAACCTTTCCTCTGCCCACCTGTCTTTGCCTGACTAGTTCCTTCTAGTTTAGGTTCCAGTTCAAGTTCATTTGTCATGTTTTGAGGGCAATTGCTGATTAACCTAATGAAAACAGCTACTTTTTTTGTGGGTAGAGACGGGTGTATGGGCAATACTCAGGGAATATTCACTCTCAGGAATCACTCTTGGCTGTGCTTGGGGGTTTGGCGGGGGTTGGAGGGATGAACCATATGGGATGCTAGGGATTGAATCCGGGTTGGCTATGTGAAAGGCAAATGACACTGTACTGTCGTCACTCTGGCCACTGGAAACAGCTTCTTTTCTTCAACATTTTTTCACCCAATCATCTCAGATCTCTGCTTCATGGCTAAACTGCAGGGGCCCTGGGCCCACATTTAGGGTAGAATTTAAGATGATTTAAATTTACAAATAAATATTTGGTTGAAAAAGAGCAAGTACAACAAGTGCTGGCGTGGATGTGGGGAAAAGGGTAGTCTCATCCATTGTTGGTGGGAATGTTGACTGGTACAGTCTTTTGGAAAACAATATGGACATTCCTCCAAAGACTAGAAATTGAGCTCTCATTTGACCCAGCCATACCACTCCTGGGAATATACCCTGGGAAGTCAAAAACACACAGCAGAAACACCATCTGCACTTTTATTTTCATAGCAGCACTATTCACAATAGCCAGAATCTGGGAACAACCAGAGTGCCTGAGAACTGATGACTGGATAAAGAAACTTTGGTACATCTACATAATGGAATACTACGCAGCTGTTAGGAAAACGAAGTTATGATATTTGCCTATAAATGAACATGGAGAGGATCATATTGAGTGAAGTTAGCCAGAGTGAAAAGGACAGATGTAGAATGACTGCATTTATTTGTGGGATATAAAAAAATTAGCATGATACCAATATCCAAGGCCAGAAAAAACATGGATCAGGAGGTCTTGTCAGTTGGTAGAACCTACTGCAAATGCGTAGGAGTCAGAGATTAGGCAATACAGAGAAAGGGACAGTGTACTAATAATATTGTAAATGATAATACTAGTGTAGAACTGAGCATTGAAAGTAGGCAAAAGGATATACATGATAACCTCTAGCTGTATGTATTGCAAGTCACAGTGTGTAAAAGAAGGAAAAGAGAGTAGAGAGAGAGAGAGAGAGAGAGTGAAAATTGCCTGCCATAGAAGCAGGCTGGGGGAGGAATGGAAATCACGGCACTGGTGGAGGCATGAGTGCGGAACACTGTATGACTGAAACCCAAATATGAACACTTTTGTAACTGTATATCTCACAGTGGGATAATAAAATATTAAAAAGAATATTTGGTTGCAGTACTAATGACACAGAATAAGCTTCTGGGAATATAAGAATGAAATAAAATTATCAAAAAATTCATTGCTATATCTGATAATTATAATTCTACTAGTCAATGTATAAACTTTTGTTATTATGGTGTAGGGCTAATACATTATATCTGAGGGTTCCAGGGGCTGCTCCCAGTGATTGTCAGCCTAACTGTAGATTGATGGAATGGTGCCTGATCTTGAGAAGATGGGGGCCACCTGCACCTCATCTCTCAGTGTTGGGGAGAGGGGATGTAGTGCCATGGGCTGAGTAGGGGTTTCGTGAATATTGAGCATGTGCTCAGATAGCAACAATAATTTATTATCATATAAAACAAAGCAATACAAACTTCCCCCTGATGTTTCTATATGTCACATCTAAGATGCCCAACAAAGATATGACCTGATATCAGCACAATATAGACTTTGCCTTGATGTTGAGGCAGGAATGAAATATTTGGGAGTCAGCCTGCCATGAGTGATCCCTGAGCTCAGCGCCGTAAGTCCCAAACACAGCTCCTGCGATCCCAAATCCCCCCCTGATGGTAGCAGGAAGTTATGCTTCCCTTCCTTCCAGACAACAGTGCATTAAGGTAATGTTGAATGGATTAAAGTATTGGTTAAAAATGTTGAATATCACTTAGACCAAATGAGGTATGAAAGGATTTGAATTATAATTTAAATTTTTCAGCCTTGAATTATTTTATAGGTTTGTAAAGAGTTTATAAAGAATTCTTGACTTAAAAGAGGCATTGTATATCTGTGAAGTTATTCAGTAAATAATTCACTAGTTGTCTAATAAACAATACATCAGAGATCAGCAAGATCGTGCAGTGGGCAGAATGCTTTTTATGCAGCCTACCTGGGTTCCAGCACCCAATATGGTTCCTTGAGCCTACCAAAAGTGATCCCTGAGCACAGAGTCAAAAGCACGACTTGAGTATGAATTTCTATAGGATGTATGTATTGTTGCAATACATACTCAGTGTCTTGGGGAGGGTGACCAAAACCCCTCCCCAGATAAACAAAATACATTAAAAGATGACATCTTTTAAGAGTCATCTGTTTCCTATTTCATGATTTGTTCCTTCATACAAATAGCTTTGTAAGTTTCAATGATTATATGTTTGCACATTTTGCTAGCACATTTTGTTAAGAAGTATATGTGTCAGCTCATGTATTTTTCTTTCTTTCTTTCTTTTTTTTTTGGTTAGAGGTATTGCATCCAAGCAGAGTTTAGGAGGCATCAAGGCCTCTCATTATGGTGATACTCAGCCACAGGGGATATTGCTCAATCTATGACCTAAGAATATGGAGCTACTCTGAACTGATGCCGGGTTGGCAGTAATCAGGGGGAGCCTTGGTGTTGTCCAGAGGCCTCCAGGGCTATACTGGCAATACTCATAAGATCATGTGGTATGAAGTTTCATACGTTGTGCATGAAAAGTACATACACTTGATGACTAATCTATGTCCTGAATTCTGCTATTTTTTTATAATTCTGTTGACTAACAGAATCCAACAATAAGGAATACAAAATAGTTTTGAGTCCGAATTTATTTGGAATGCTTCCTAATTTCAAATAAGTATTCAAAGATTGACAATAATTCAGAATGATAAGTTGCTTGTGTTATAAATATTTTTACACTGATTGGCTATGATGGTTATCTGTGATTACAAACTTGCTGAGCAAGCATAATCCCTGAGATGCAATAAATGACTTAGAGATAATATGTGGCCATTATTTCTTCAAAAGGCAAAGTTCAAGCAAAGATTAGACTTTGAATAGTAAGGCCAGGACTTGAAAACATCTCTAGGAAATTATTTGAATTGTTATTGTGTATTTCTTTTCTCTTCGTTTAGACTGCAGATGCAATGATGGGAGCAATTTTGCTTCTAGGGATCATTGCTGCATCCCAAGCACCATACATAACGGTTACCATGAATTAGCAGCTCATACATAAGAGGAGGGCATTAGTGGCTGAACAGAGAATGGTTAAAGGATTTTGTGCTCTTCTCCCTGTGACTGGGTTCTTCACCTGATGTACATGTGTCTGTGGAATCAGCATGCAGCAGATCCACTGGATAAGAACTGATAACAAATGGCCAAATGAGCAACGTTTCTAACTCTTCTGTGTTCTAGAGAGGTCTTTCTCAACCAGGGCGACAAGGCCCTGAAGATCTCTCAAGATATTCCAAGGAATCACCATTGAAAACCACATAAACCAAGGCCATGAGATTACAGAGGGAAAACTGAAAGAACTCAATGAATGGGGGCTACAGTTAGATAAAGGCTAAGAAATATTAGTCTAGAGACTGTCATTTCTAGAAGCCTGACAAGTTTGGTGATTTGTCTTGTTTGGGAACTCTCTACAGATGTAAAGTGAGAAAAAGATACTTTTCCAGGTCCTTGGTGCTTCTACATTTGACTCAAGAGAAAAATCACCTACTTTTGATCATAGAACAAAAATGATTTGCATGATTGACACAAGAGAAAGAAAAGAAGGTGATAGACGTAGCAGAGTAGAAGTAGGATTTCAGACCCAGAGATTCCTCCCTGAATTCCTTTCTCTTTTTTTTGTTACTTCAGTTAAGTAATTTTTATTAATAGAAATTGAGAGAGAGGGAGAAGGTAATGGAGAGAGAGGGAGGGAGAGAGAGAGGGCAGAGAGAGAGAAAGAGAGAGAGTGAGAGAGAACACAAGCTTCTCCAAAGCTGAAAAAGCAGAGAATGGCTTTTGAGAGATTATATCCTTTTTCCTTTCCTTTCCCTTTTCCTTTCCTTCCTTTCCTTTCCTTTCCTTTCTGACACACACACAAATAGAACTTTCTTTCCTTCCTTCCTTCCTTCCTTCCTTCCTTCTTCCTTCCTTCCTTCCTTTCCTTCCTTCCTTCCTTCCTTCCTTCCTTCCTTCCTTCCTTCCTTCCTTCCTTCCTTCCTTCCTTCCTTCCTTCCTTCCTTCCTTCCTTCCTTCCTTCCTTCCTTCCTTCCTTCCTTCCTTCCTTCCTTCCTTCCTTCCTTCCTTCCTTCCTTCCTTCCTTCCTTCCTTCTTTCTCCTCTTTTCTTTTTTCTTCTCATCTCTCTTCTTTCCTTTCCTTTCCTTTCCTTTTTCTTTCTCCTTTCTTTTTTTCTTTTCTGTCTCAGAACTTCTTAGACTGCATCCTCTCCCTCTCCCTCTCCAAAGCAAGAGAAGAATGATCATTGATGGTAAAGGCGGTTGCAAAAGCAACACCTAGAATAGCTTCACACTCAGGAGAGGGTATTCTGGCTCCGCCCCTGTGGTTTCAGTTGCTCAACACATCAGGGAAACTTCTCTAGCAACAAACTAGAAATGCGCCTTGCAAGGATATTCTCCCTTATATAGGATTTCTCCAAACTGTCTTTGCCTGTGGTTCTCTGCATAATGAAAGTTCACCTGGGTTTGCCACATTCTCTCTGTACCTGGGGTGGTGCTTTTTTTTTGTCTTCCTATCATGACCTTGAGATTCTCTCTTAGCTTCCTTTCTAAGAGGGTCTACCCTCCTCTGGGTGAAGGTTGGTCCATCTACCTATAAAGAATTCAGGATTTGCATCTGAAAGAGACAAAGTCTTCCTGCCTTAGCACTCTTCAGAGCTTCCACAATCTCTTCCTAAATTCATTATTTTCACAAAGCTCATTACAGGGCCCGAGTACAATAGTTTAACTCCATTGTATTACTATATATGTAAAAGTAATTGTGAACAAGAGTTCTCTTTTTATTCCTTCTCTCTAGTGAATTTATAAAAAGAAAAAAGAAAACAAAATGCTGCCTTAACTAGTTGCATGACAGACTGTGTGTTAAATGTCAAAATGCCCCCCACTTTTGCTGTCAAGATACTCCCCAAATATAAACAGCTCTATTTGTGATATAGCTAGCAATTCATTGTGGTGTGTGTGTGTATGTGTGTGTGTGTGTGTGTCTAAAAATTAAAGAAAGAAATTGTGAGTCACAACATAGGGTTCTGAGTTTTGCAGATTCCAAAGAACACACCACAGATAGGAGGAAATTGCCCTAAAATATATTGATGTTGGCTTAACCCCTGCCCTGTGAACTGGGCTGGAACAGTACTCAATCTATACCTTGCAAAGAACAGATAGGATACATTGATGAACTGCTTGGTTTGCTTCTGTACATCTGCTTTACTTAGATGGAAAAATTAGGAACATAGCATGTTCCATTTGCCCTGAAACTACAATGTATAAAGAAGACACCACAGGTTTCCAAGGCCAGGGAGTGGTCCCAGCTTGTGAATTCTCAGTGCTGAGTACCTTGTACATATGTGTTTCAGTGTTTGACTAAACTGAAAATATCTATCCTGTCTCCTCCATGTTATACTGTTGGTGGCTGAGCCCAGCAAGTGGCCACTTGTGTGTGAATGTGTATGTTTGTGCCCATGTTTGTGTGTGTGTCTGTAATGTTTGCTTGCTTCCACACAGTCTTGTTCATTTTTTTTTTTTTTGCTTTATTGGGTCACACCCGGCAATGCTCAGGTGCCACTCCTAGCTCTGCACTCAGGAACCAATCCTGGCGGTGCTCGGGGGACCATATGGGATGCTGGGGATCGAACCAGGGCCGGCACAGGCCGGCCGTGTACAAGGCAAATGCCCTACCTGCTGGGCTATCACTCCGGCCCCTCATCTTTTTAAAAATGACAGTGGCTTTGTGATTTGAGCAGCTCACACAATGGATTAATTTCATTTTTCTTTTTCTGTTCTTCAGGGTAGTTCTGAAGCCATTTTATGATCTTATGATTCTGAGCACTCATTTAGGAAGCTGCTTCTGCAATTAGCATCACTCTTACCAAGAATCAAGGAACTTTCTAACCCATCACAGGGAGTACCATTCTCAGTTTGCCCCTAGCCCTTCACCACATGCCATTAAGGCTTAGCTCAGAGTTAATTGAGATTTATCTGTCACCTATTATATGTAAGGTGATGGAAAAAAAGTAGTCTGATATATAGATCTTTTCAAGTATAAGCAAGGAATCTATATATAAATACCTCCTAAGAAAAACACGAAAAGGGGCACCTACTTAAGGGATAAAGTTGCCTCATGCTACTTTACTTCACACCTGCATCTAAAATCCCGTTGCCTCTTCCTTTTTACTTTGGCTTTGATGATGGCAATGAAAAATATTAAAAAAATAACATCTTTAGCCATTTATACAAGTGTTGTCATATTTTATTGAAATTGAATGCTCATCAATAAACCAGTGATATAAACATTTATTTATTTTATTGATAGAAAATTGTCATACTCTGTGTGACAATGTCTGTGGAATAATTAGGATCTGAACTAGGAATCATGTCATGCCAAATCATTTTGCTATATATATTTGGTGGTCTTTTGTTTTCCATGTCATCATTCATATGTTTCCAACCAGATACTGATGTAGGCAGGCAGACAGGGGGTCCTGACATGGCAATGAATTCTTCCCTTAAGGCTGTCCAAAGTCACCATTTGGAACCAGGAACCAAGACTTGATGAGACCCATTAACTAACAACAAACCCTGAGGGAGCTGGCTCAACCTTTCTCTGCCCAGCCCTTAATCTGGCTAAATTCCAGGACAGAAGATCCAGCAGGGACAGAAGTCAAGAAAAGGAGATTTTCAAAGAAGACCACTCCCAAAGTCTACTCCCCTTGGCATATGCCCTAGCAACCTAGGTTGACTCCTAATATGGGAGTGCCTTGGGGAAAAATCTATAAAAGTCGTCCTGACCAAAGGCACACATGCTGCCTCAGTCCACATGGCCGAGCACATGTGGTGCCCAAGCACGTGTGTCATCCGCATCTCCCCCTCTTGAGATGTGTACTCTCTCTCACTTTCCCTCCTCCTTCTCTTTCCTAAAACCTCCTTAATAAAATCTGTAAAACTTCACTGCTTGTCGACTCCTGAAAATTATTTTTCTGCAAGGAAGACAAGAACCTTGAGGAAACCCTGGGTAAGGCCTAGGTCTGACTTTCCTGCAAAGAGCAATCCTTTGCTCCAGCCTGAGTCCAACCTAAAATCTGAGCTGTGCAGGAGGAAGAGAGCAGCATGGAATGCCTTTAAAAGCATCGAAGAAATAGCTAAAAGGACAAAGAAATTCTGGCTCCACGCACATCTCTTCGATTCCACCATTCTCCCTGCATTAACATACGCCTCAGAGACCTGGGCCCTAAGAAAGCAGGATGAGAATGCTATTTGGGTCTCCCAAAGAGGAATCGAAAGAGGTATGCTTGGAATATCAAGCCTCACTCAAGTGAGGGAATCTGGAGTTCCGACCTCTGTTGCCGCTCCAGAGTCAGGGACGCTGTCTCATTTGCCAAGGCATTGAAAATCAGATGGGCTGGACATGTAATGCGATTTGGAGACGACTGCTGGACTAGAGCCATTACCAACTGGATCCTGCAGGATGTCAAAAGATCACGTGGCAGCCCACCTACAAGATGGTCAGACTTCGTCAAGTCCCTGAATGAACGGTTTGAGGCTCTTCATATTCCTCAAGCAAGCAGATGCCATTGGGCTACACTGGCACGTGACAGGGTCAAATGGAAATGTTACTGGTGCCCGCTCAAGGAAATCGATGAACAATAGGATGTCTAGTGATCTAGTGATCTAGCCTGAGTCGGTGGCTTCCTGAGAGGTCTCGGGTAGTGGGAATCAACTCTCGTGCCTAGAGATCAAGCGGAACATCAGGTGTGGCTTGATGGCCACCTTCTGGGGCTGGTGGGGCTCATGCCCATGCTGTGCAGGGGCTCATCACAGACTTTATCAGTCCTTAGCCTGCCCAGCTTGTCCCAGGAGGCAGAGGTGACTGGGGAGAAAGTGACCATCTCTCTCCCCTTCCCGCCTCACATAAGCCACCTGTGGGGCCCACCAGCATCAATACCAGCTTTTAGAAGCTACTTGAAATAGATTTTCCTTTTCATCACAGAAGCTACAGAACTCAGTGAGAATTTCTAAGTCTTACCAAGGATCTCAGGGAACTTAAGCACTCCTGAGTTTACATGGGAGAGTCCACAATGTTCGAAACAGTGCAATGACTGGCATTATGACAACAATATCTCTTTCTGCAGTATCTCACATGCAGCACATTGTTGAAAAAAAAGAGAGCAAGTCCTGTATCACAGCAGTTTGTGTGTGCTTGTGTGTGTCCATGCGTGTGCCACAAAGAAAATATTTTTGAACATATAGACAGCATAACCTGAGCACTCTAATCTCTCTTGAATAAAAGATTGACCCAGACAAAAACTGGAGAGATGGAGAATGTAGGGGGTCTGGATGATTTGATGTTTGCTTGATGTTTTTGTTGTTTTTTGGCCACACCTGGCAATGCTCATAGGTTCTCTTGGCTCTGCACTCAGGAATTAGTCCTGGCATTACTCGGTGCCAAGCGGGATGGTGCAATCAAACCCACTCTAGTCATGGAAAGCATTTTGATTACAATTTTCTTTCTCCTTTGTCACAGTTAGCTATTTGCTTTTTGTATGTTTGGGTTTACATAGATTTGGGTTTTTGAAGATTCAGGATTTCAGGACAGGATATTTAACTTCTCAGAGTCACTTTTATCTTTTGTGTAATGAAGGAGGAAATTTGTTTTTTAGCATAGCATACCATGCTGGATTCCATCAGATCTTGGGTTATCAATAATATGCTTTTAAAAACTAGGTTCCGTGGTTTATTGTATTGATAAAATAAAGTTTCAAGTGTTTAATGTCAGCATCACACCTAGTAGCAGTGTTTATCTCTCCATCAAAGTGAATTCTCAAAGTTCTCTGCCACCCACACCCTGGCCTTCCTTCTTGGTAAACTAAGTTCTAATCGCTGACTCTCAGGGCACTTGGGTTATTTCCATACCTAGGCTATTGATCAGGGCAACAAATATAGTAATGCAAGTGTGTTTTTGAAAGAGTTTTTAGGTAAATGCCAAGAGGTAGAATTTCTGGGGTGATTGAGAGCACAGAGACAGACCCATTGGCATATGGGCATCAATCTTTAAAAATATGGATATGTATGAAGTGAAGCAAGGAAAGCTTCTTCATCAAAGAGTGTTGGGAAAACTGGCTCTACTCATGCAAAGAAATTAACTTGTATCCTTATCTCACACTATATGCAAAAGTTAACTTAAAATCAACTAATGCCCTCAATGTTAGACTTGAATTTATAAACTACTTTGAGGAAAACATCATGAAAACAGTGAGAGTAGAGCCATCTTTTATAACTTAATGTTAAACAACAAGAGGCAAAAAATAAACAAATAGGATAGCATAAAACAAAAAGGCAAAAGAAATTATGACTAGAATAAAAAGCCATGTCATAAAACCAGGAGAAAATACTGGATATGGACTGATATCCAAGATATATGAAACACTGGCAAAACTTAAGATTTCCTTGCTTCACCTCTTAACCCAAACCTTGAGATTTGGGTTCACTCTGGTCCAGATTCACAAATATAGCACTTAACATAGTTGCTGCATTTGGGTCAGATTACACCTGCTGAGTCAAATGTCTGCATTAAGGCAGGACACCTGTGTTACTGCTGAAGTTTGGCAGCACATGAATTATTTAAATAGGGGCAACGATTTAATTCACAAAATAACTATGAAAGAAAATGTATCCTCTTAGATAAAGAGCAGTGCTAGTCAAAATGCTGACTGGTCTTTTGGTAAAATTATTACATTAAAAAAGATAGTGTGGCAAAATATTTGAGAAATATAGGGTTTGATTTTATCTTGGCTGAGGTCTGTATTATTTATTAATTTAATTTTACCAAATCATTCAGCCTTTCTGAGTCACAGCTGCAGTACTTATCTCTTAGGTTTTGGAAGTTCAGGAGAAACGTATTGAGTGGATTTCCAATGAGAAGAATTGATCAATCAGTTCAGTTGTTAGATTACTCCAACATTAGTTGCAAGTAGAAGATAGGCAAGATACTCAAGGAACTGAACAAGAAAGAGAATGTCATTCAATCGGTTCTTAAAACACTAATAGAAAAATTATTTTATGCCTACTCAATACTGGGCTGCTCATTAAATTAGAACTTTCATAAATATTTTACAAACAGGTGAAACCTTATTGTCTAACTCCAAAGCTCTAGTCACCATTAGATCATCGTATCTAAGACATGGGGCAGAGCTGCTACTGGCTCTCCCTGTGACCAGCCCCTCACGAGGCGCCCGGGAGGGATGGTGGGTTCTAGCCCTGGCCTACCACCCCAGCAGAGCCTCGCAACAAGCCAGACGACCCCCCCACTCCATGAGGGCCTCCATTTTCCACATCCGGACTTCTCTCTCGTCAGACCTCCACCTAGCAGACCAGCCTATCAGTGCCCAGCTCGTGCGGCCGCTATGCGGCCGAGAGGTTCATCAATAAATGCTGGACTTAGAGATGCCTACAAGAGTATGCTACCTGCACGGCAGAGCCTGGCAAGCTACCCGTGTTGTATTTGATATATATGCCAAATACCAGTAACAATTATAGACCTCATTCCGGAATGGATTGAGGCTCTTTATGTTCCTGGAGCAAGCAGATGCCTTGGGCTCTACTAGCATGAGACAGGACATATGGAGATGTTACTGGGGCCTGCTCGAGCAAATCGATGATGAACAGGAAGACAGTGATACAGTGAAGACAGTGATCTGGAACTATTGCTTCCAGTAACTCAAAGCTACTTGCATTTTTGAAAACTTTGCTAAAGTTCTGCCATTACAATATCTGTATCAGCTGGATATAAAATTTTAGAATGATGGAGGTTGAAGGCATTTTGGATACCATTTGTTAGGTCTTAGTAGCAGTTGGAGAGGTTGGTGGCATATGGAGAGGTTGGAGTGACACATTGAGATGGAGTCATTATCTCCTCCAAAGCTTATGCACGAGTCACCTCCCTCCCAACTTTCCATCATTACTCTATAGTTTGTTGTTAAGCTGGTTAACAATACAGCTTATAAGTACATACCCTCCAGCGCACAAGCAAACACAATTGAATTTTAAAAAAGAATCCGAGGCTACTGCACCAAGGTTTCTGGTATGGGAAACAACAGATGCTGAATATCACAACCTAATGACAATTTTCCTTCCACCTAATCAACATATCTTCTGAGAGCATAGTAAAATTGAATTCTTCAGTCAGTATTGGTTTTTACCATTTCTGACATAATGAAGTTTGAATGAAGTTAAATGTTTTTCTCAGAAAGGAAAGCCAAGAGAAATGGTATTCAAGTTCCCATTCAGGACTGAATAAACATTTCCTGGATATGAACCTGAGCAGAATGTCTCAAACTATGTGAATAGAAAAGGGGCTGATTTGTAGGAGACCTCACTCCTTTTTCCACGTGGTGATTTTTCAGGTTCTCAACAGGTAAAGCAGAGGCTGAAGAAATTATCACTGTGTCTAGGCACTTGGATTATTCCAGCCAAATTAACTCCATGGCTATTCAAATTGAAGGGTCAAATCTATTAATCCCCATTCTAACAGTAATTCCTGGAAAACAGTTAAGTGCTCCTTAAATATGTTTTGACCAGGATACCTGGTGTTCCACATTTACTTTAGGAAATAGATTATTTTTATTTCAGGTTTTTAGATGAAAATCTTATATCCTCCCTTAAATTGCACAAACTGCTCCAGTGGCCTTTCCATGGTACTGGAATGGATTTTAAACCCTGAGTTGTGTGAGTCTGCCTTATTCTTTAGAGTTTTCCTGTATAAAGGCTCCCAGATCACTGACAGGTCTGTTCTGTTGTAGGTGTACATGAAGTGTCTCCCTATATCCAAGACAGCCTTTAAGCTTGCTAGTATACTTCCCCTGAGTCTTCTAATGGCTGGTTCCTTCTCATTCATCAGGTTAATACCAAAGTAGAGATGTCTTTGGTCTCTAGAGTAACCTGTACTTCAATCAGCCTATTCATTTATTTTTAGAATCTGTTCAATAACCTGAACAGATTCTTGATCTACATTAGTCATGATGGAGGTACAGCTGGACCCAAGGGAAGGATTCTATACATATATTTGTTGAAGAACTGCAAAAGGCTATCCATACTATTATTCCCTAATTTTAAATTTCAAGGTTGTCTTTTAGGCAGATATTCTGGTTCCATTTAAACATGCAGGAAAATGTTTTTTAAATTGAGAAAAAGAAGTACTATTAGAAACATGACAAATGAGGCAAAGAATTGGAGAACACCACTTCCTTTTATTACTGATAACAGTGTGCTGTGGGGTGATTTTATGGGACTTCAGTTCTATGAATAATTCAAACCCAATAAACCTGGCCTATTCAGAGTTGTACTATTAGAAAAAAATACATATTTCTTTTTTTGTTCTTTTTTTGGGGACCACTCTTGGCAATTCTTGGGTTACTCTTGGCTCTGCACTGAAGAATTACTCCTGGCAGTGCTCTGGAGACCATATAGGATGACAGAGATTGAATCTGAGTCAGCCACATGCAAAGTAAATGTTCTATCCATTGTATGATTGCTCCAACTCCACAAACAATATATTTCACAGAATAAAAATATTTATAGTCATGTTTTAAAAAATTTTGCTTTTAGGTCACACCTGGCAATGCTCAGTGGTTACTCCTGGCTCTGCACCCAGGAACTACTCCTGTCAGTGCTTGGGGGACCATATGGGAGGCCAGGGATTGAACCCGGTTAAGCCACATGCAAGGCAAACACCCTACCCTCTGTACTATTGCTGCTCCAGCCCTAGCTTTACTGGATAAAGTGTCACTGAAAATGCTAAAACTATAGCAAGACCAGTATTCTATTTTCTTTGTTCCCTTGGAAAATGGCAGGAAACAGTTGGATTGTGTTTTCTAATTCCTGACAGTAATAAAATCCATATGTCATGAAACCCATGGCTTGTCAAGGAAAAATAAACTTGTTAAATAATCAAATGCCAAGTGGCATCCTTGGTTTCAGTTCAGGAGAACTTAATTTCACATAAGTTAGCACAATATTGGGCTGCTAACTCCAACTGTCTTCTATTCAGCAAAATTACTTAAATTTCTCTGCTATATAATCCTCAGGGCATGCTTTCTTAGACGGTAACTGACACTACACAAATATGCTGAGGAAGCAGGCATTTGGAAGTGTATCTTCACTCAAAGAACATGTCAGATTTCTCTATCTCATTTTTTCTAAATTTTGCAAAACATTCTCTCAGACTTTGCCATATCCATGTTCCAACAAAGTTACCTTCACAGTCATCTTTATCCCATATCACGTACCATGTGTGCTATTATTTAATAAAATATATTTAAGTCAATTCATTTAAAAATGCCAATGTTTCTATGAAAAGAAATACATATGTAATTGATAAAAAAGACAGAGCAGGACCAAGAATTATGAGTGGAAGGAAACACCAATGAAAATTTGTTATTACATTTTATTGTATTCATTTACTTGTTACTAAATGACAATGTGCACGTTAGTAAGTGAATGCATATGGCTATCTTTCTTATCCTTTTCTTCTGTCTAAATTTTTTATTTTGATGGGAGTGAAGTTTGGGCTACACCCAGCTGTGCTTGGTACTACCCTTTGGCTCTGGCACTGTCCAAGGGACCATCATCAATGCCAAGTAATAGAATTAGGGTCAACCACATGCTAGTAAGCACCTTAACCCCTGTACTATCTATACGGCCACATATTCTGTCTAAAATTTTAGAAAGTCATTCAGGAAAGATTGCTCTTTTCATTGAATTCATTCGAAAGACACAGAAAACATTTTTGGTTAAATAAAATGTATAAAATGCTATTAAACTTTAAGTGGAGGGTCTTGCCCACTCAGGCTCTGAGCCTAAGTCCTATGATGATGTTAAAGACCTACTAGTAGCAAACCAAAGTCGTCTCCTGGGCCTTATCAGAAAAAAACAAAACACAGATGGAAAAGGAGTAGAATGCTTCTTACATGATTTGATGTTTATTAAAGGCATGCATTTGTAGTATTTAACATCTTTGCAACCAGTAGTTAAGGGTACCAGCATATTTTAAACAATCTTATGGCTAGAAACATTTTCTGCTCTACTCACAGAAGGTGAACAAACTATCTGGGATCTTGACTCTATAAAGCAATTTCTGAAATTGTTCACCTAAAAACAAGATTTTAATGATTCCTATCTCAGTATCCCCACTAATTGCCCACTAGAGGCAGAAATAAGTTACTACAAATGGGAGCAATATCCATATAGATATAGATATAGTGTCAGTATATCAGTGTCATGCTAAGGATTGAAGTGCGGGGCCTCACATATATGAGGCCAGTGCTCTACCACTGAGTCATGGTCCCAGCATCCAGAGGCAATATTTTGAAAAATAAATATATCTCTTGAAAGGTTTAAATCATACATTCTCTTGACTTTCCACATTAAAAGCGCAGGGAGAAGTAGAAACTCAAATTGAAAAGCTAAATATCCTCTCCCAAATTAATCAACATGAAAACAACTTGTAGTAAAGAGTCTGATAAAAAACAGAGGATAGGGGTTGGAGCGATAGCCCAGCGGGTAGGGAGTTTGCCTTGCACGTGGCCAGCCTGTGCCAGCCCGGGTTTGATCCCCGGTATCCCATATGGTCTCCCGAGCACCGCCAGGAGTAATTCCTGAGTGCAGAGCCAGGAGCAACCCCTGAGCGTCGCCGGGTGGGACCCAAAAAAGAAAAAAAAAGCAGAAAACAAAACAAAACAAAAAACAGAGGATAACTGGCCTCCTCACCATATTTCTCAGCTATAAAATATATTTTATTTATAAATACCCTATTCTTTTTAAAGTATTTTATTATACCACCATGAGATATACAATTACAAAGATGTTCATATTTGGGTTTTGGTCATACAGTGTTCCAGCACCCATCCCTCCACCAGTGCCCATCTCCCACTACCAACATCCCCTGTTCCCTCCCCCTTCCCCAGCCTGCCTCCATGGCAGGTTCTTTATTTCTTTCCCTTTCTATCTCTTTCTATTTTTCTTTCCTTCCAGATTGTGGATTACAGAACATACATTAAAGGGTTGTCATGTGTATCTCTTTGCCTGTATAAATACCCTATTCTTTTACACCTGATCCTAAATAATGGCCATTCTGGACATGCCCCTAGTGTAAAAAAAAATAAACGAGGTGGTATTGATAAAGGCAGTAAGGAGGCTAGGTCTGAATAACACATACAGATCAGCATTTTTCAATGGGTCCTAATAGGCATTCACTGAAATAAGATGGGAGAATTCATGATGTAATAAAGTTAAACAGGTTTAATCACTGTTGTAAATCTTCAGAGCCTTGAAAATGATAATATACATTTTAAACTATATATACATACATATATATATATATAATATATATATATATATATATATATATATATATATATATATATAAGGCTTTATATTTTTAAAACCTAGCCATGGTGCCATATTCTATTTGGCCTGTTTTTTTTCCTGGAGAATTATACATTATTTAAAAAAAAGCATACAAGGACAAATTTTTGTAATATCCTCCAGGATCTAGTGACTATATTTAAAAACATACAAAAGCCAACTTTCTTGTGAACATATTGTAGGAAAAAAGATGTCAGTTTTCTGGTAACTGGGTGAAATACTCGGTTGTAGCAATAATAGAATTGATGAATAAAAAAAACTAGGCTTGAAGGAATTTTGGTTTTAGAATGAATGACATCAGCTGGCTGAAAGAATAAGTAGGAGATTCATAAGATGAACAGGACAGGAAAAGAGCTAAACTTATCATATGATGATGTGGAAGTTTTGAGACAGTTGAAAGATAATCCTCAAAAGGATGCTTTTGGAGATCATCAGAATTAAGTATGAGAGACAACAGTCAAAAATTAGCAAGGGGAGAAATAATAAATAGAGAAGGAAGGAAAAGTGAAGAAATATACACTTCAAAGGAAAGAGATTAGATGACTCTGATTTCTCCGAACCAGGGAGAGAGAAAGAAAATAGATCTGAGAAAATAGACTCATTCATCCAAGAGCAAAATCTGAATGCAGGAGGAAACTAACAGCATTCAACTATGATAAAGAAAATGGCAAAGACAACTTAGGAAAAGAACTGTAGATTTAGAAAGAAGAGAAACAGCGGTTATAGAATTTATAATTAAATTAAATTTAAAAGAATTTTAAATTAAGATTAAAAGAAGAAATAGGCAGAAATATGAGCACTGATAGATTTCCAATTCTGAGATTTTTGTCTACAGGATACATTGAAATAGCAAACATACGACGCTTAGGTCTCTCTGTCTCTGTCTGTCTGTCTATCTGTCTCTCTCTCATACAGATTCAGCCTCAAAATAATTCTCAACACTACACTCAAAGTAGACATTACTTATGGATATTTCATTCTTACTGTTACTTGTCACTTGTCTTACCATTATTCATCAATTTGCTCAAGTGGGTGCCAGTAACATCTCCATTCGTTGGGAATGAGGTCCATTATTGTTACTATTTTGGCATGGCATTTTTGTTTAATTGTGAAACACCGGTTTGTTCCTTACCATGCTGACAAAGTAAAATATTAGATATTTTATTAATGAAATAAGTATAATTATAGTTGTATTGAATTTATTGGGCAGGAGGTCTTGGAGGTCTTATTGCTAAGAAGTTTGTAAAATGTAATAGGAACCATAATGTAGAAGAAACATCCCTCATTATTTGTTAGAAATAGCCGTCATTTTCATATCATCTCAAAGAATCTTAAGAATCTTCATGGAAACTACGAAATATTCTTTTTATTTTTTTGGGGGTGGGGCTCGAGGTGTTGCCAGTGTGGCTGCAGTGCCCCGTTGTGTCCGCAGGTGGCAGAGAGGAAACAGGCTTGTCTGTTCTTACTGTAGTATAAACAAATACTAAACCCTCTGTGGTTTGGGTAATACTCCCTGAGGAGCAAAGTAATTGTGTTACATGTTTATTTATGTGGCTCTATGAATGTACATGCATGAATGAGTAAATACGTGAAATATGAGTATTTCAAGTAGGTTTAAAACAAGCATTACATATTTATTTGTATTTGAAATTCTATTTTAAACATTCATAAGAACATCAAAATCAGTTCATCATTTACCCTGGCAACTAAAACTCTAAACCTAATCAACTGATAGGAATTGAGTCTTGAATAAAGAAAAAAAGTCCCTAGGTCCAGCTTACAGGGGACAGCGTGTCCCATACAGGAGCCCCGGGTTCTACAGCCACCTCCCGAGCACCTCCCTTGGCATCTCTAGATGTGGCTCAAACTCTTGCAAAAATAATCTGAAAAAACTTCCTGTCAGATTGGTGGTGGGATTAGGGCACTGGTGGAGGGATGGGTGCTGGAACAATGTATGAAGGAAACCCAATCATGACATCTTTGTAACTGTGTATCTCACGGTGGTGTAATAAAAAATTTATTTAAAAAATTTTAAATCACTGCCTGTCAGAATAATCAGAGCTTTATCTTTCCTTTTCTAATTGGTGACACGATCTTCAGTCCATCACCCAAAAACCTTTGGAAGAAACACCACATAAGTTCCCTCCAACACACACACACACACACACACACACACACACCCACACCCATACACGACATGATTTTTAAAAGTACGTATCAATCATGCCACATAATAGACTAGCATTAATAATGATTCAGTTGGAATGACAGAGAAGAAATTGGGTTTTCATTAATGACAATAAAGAAAGCTGCATTCATTTCCAGTTGGAAACTAAGTTTACAAAGAGGGAGGAAGGCTACAGTATGACAATCACTATGATTTTCATTCCCTCCTGAAGATACTCATTAATTTCACCCAGCTTCTGAGCATCTGAGGTATTTGCTTATTCATTAAGAACCACTTGAAGGCATACAATGCCCTCAGAGTTTTTCTAGTCCAGGAAACATTCAGTGCTTTCTTTGAACTACTTTATTTGAACATCCTGGTAAGTTATTCATGTTCTGCCAAACAGCTCATAATGCTATGGGGGTTACCTTTTTATGACTTTCTTATGAATTAACAATAATAAAAAATGCTCATTAGTGTCGGTTGCCTTAACTGAGATAGAAAAGGAAGTAAGAGAGGCAGTGGGCAGAAGATAGAGCAGCTGCCTCTCAGCAATCCTTGAGGCCTGAGAGTTTACTGACCTCGGTGAATTAATCATTATTGCTCCAGTGAACCACTGCATTAGAACTCTAACTGGTTTCCAGTATCAACTCTGCACCCCTACACAACAAAAAGAGTGATATTGTCAAAGCACAGAGCTAATCACACATTTCTGTGCTTTCCTCCTAAGGCCAGAGCAAGACCACTTGATGTCAGCTGTTGGAATAGCCACTTTTCGTCTCATTGGAAGCTTATGCTCTGTTTTGTTTCCTGAACTCTAATCCCATGTGTCTTCTTTCAATTTATCCACGGTGCCTTTGCTGACCAAAGAGCCTTTGCACAAGCTGACTCTTCCGGAATTCTCCATCCACTCCCAATGCCTCTGTAGGACTTCGCTAATGTTACCTTAAATATCTTCCTACTTCCAGATCCTATTTCCTACTTCCAGACCCTAATCCCACAAATGGTTTCATGTCTATGTGATATCTTCTTTAAAAGTGTTCTTTTGTAAGGATATATTTAGCTATTTTTTGATATCCGTATTCAGCTGTAAGATCTATGGCATTAATGATAATTTTTCTTTCTTGCACTTGCATGAGACAGGTCATATGGAGATATTACTGGTGCCCGCTTGAGCAAATCGAAGATGAATGGGAAGACAGTGATTTCTTTCATCTATGACATAGCCCCTATACAATAGTGATCTTTTCACAAGTATGTGTCAATTTCATTTGTTGTGTCAGAAGTAACATGCTACTGCTTTACTAGTATATATACACATATGATATATGTAAAATATGATACGTATTATATAAATATATAACATATATTATATTAACATATATAGTATATCATATATAAATATGATAGAGGCATATAGAGAAATATTTTGAAATATAAATTGCTCATGCCATAATCGGGTATATTTAAAAAGTATAAGAGAAAATTACAGCAAACTCTCTTCACATTATATTGATGGTTGTGGTTCTATATAAAATCTCCAGAAAAAGAATGGTTTCTTTAATATTCTTTAGTTTCCCTTTCAGTTCTCAGTCCTAAAGAAATTGGAACTGTTTTTCAAACTGTCAATTTATTTGAAAACGCATAAGATTTTTGTCTTGTAAAAATCTAGGGAAACCAGACTGTTAACTTGGATTTGACAGAAATGGAATCAGTGAGATCAAGATACTGGAAGATGAGATTTGGAGAATCCTAACTTACGTTGGTTTTGATGCTTCGGCCTGATCAGTCTGAAGTTTCTCTCCTCCTTCCACCTCCATTGTGCAATATACAATACGATTAGGAGCCAATGATTTGAGGCCTTGAACTTCCATGATCACCACCTGGAACAAGAATTCCACATAGTGGAGGTTATTTTCAAAGTTCATGAGCAATTCAGGTAAAAACAAATAGATAAGAGGGAGTTAGAATCAATGCCAATAAGTAAATCATGGTCTTTATCTGATTTCTCTAGTCTTGCCAGGGTCAGTCTAACCTGAAAACACAATCCTTGCAGGGTGGAGCTCCTTAACTTCTTGATGAAAAGACAAAGCACACCAATTCACATGTTCACAGGAGGTACATCACTTGTATCACTTGTCTTCCCGCTGTTCATCGATTTGCTCAAGCAGGCACCAGTAACGCCGCCATACATCCTATTGCATGTTAGTACAGCCCAAGGGCATCTGCTCACTCCAGGAACATGAAGAGCCTCCAACCATTCACTCAGGTCATGGGAATGAGGTTTATTTTTATTACTGTTTTTTAGCATATCAAATACAACACAGGTAGCTTGCCAGGCTCTGCCATGTGGATTGTACACTCTCAGTAGTAGGCTCTCAGTAAATAAAACTAAGATGGATGTATATTCTAGTTAAAGTATTCACAATGATACTACGCTTTAGTTATGATGCTCACACATGTATTTGCTGGAGAACCTATCTTTGGCTATGGTCCTTATATATCTTTTAAATCATGGTGATCACATATACTTTAATGCAGTGCAACTGGAAATCTCATGGAGTACCCACCAGAT
This sequence comes from Cryptotis parvus, assembly GCA_021461705.1. Classification (NCBI taxonomy): domain Eukaryota; kingdom Metazoa; phylum Chordata; class Mammalia; order Eulipotyphla; family Soricidae; genus Cryptotis; species Cryptotis parvus. Next base: position 58,079 of record JAJIBD010004887.1, read on the forward strand.
ATCAGTGACAACAAGGCTGCCAAGAACAAACAGAAACTTTCCAGGACTGTACTTAGTACATACAAGCTGCACCAGGAATCAGATTCACAGCCCTTAGCTTGCAAGGTAGACAGCACTCAATCACTTAGCCATCTCCTGGTCCTTGAAACTGAGTTATGATATTAACTTTCTCTCATAAGTCCTAATGAAGCTGTTAAACCTATTTACTTTCACTATAATAAAAGCACAAAGGCATAAGAGCCCAGACCCCAGGCTGTTTGACCATAGCATATATTTATTTTCTCTGTATTATTTCCCGAGTTTCAACAGATAATCAGGAGTCTATCACATCAAAAATTAAGTAATGGGGCCAGAGTGATAGCACAGTGGGTAGGGTGTTTGTCTTGAATGCCACCTACCTGGGTTTGATCCCTGGCATCCCATATGGTTGTCCGAGCACTGCCAGGAGTAGTTCCTGAGTGCACGGCCAGGAGTAACCCCTGAGCAATGCTGGGTGTGACCCCAAAAGAAAAAAAGTTAAGTAAGACCACCAACCCAAAGCAGACCAAGACCTGGCCCTTAAGCTCTCCAGTGTTATCAAAAGTATTTTGAAAGCATTTATTTATTAATTTTAGGAGGTACATATGCTGAGTAAAATGATTACTCTTTTCTGTTAAATACATGAGCTCATTATTTATTTCAAAGAAATAGATCCACTTCTACTTTCTTTAAAAATGAAAATAGACCAACTTCTGGGCAGGAGACATAGAGTAGTGGCTAAGAGGTTTCTCTTGCATAAGGCTGACCACCTTATTATGGATTCACCACTAGGATCTCACCATTTTACAAGGAAGTGATCATTGATGTCAAAAGAGGGGTTCAGCAGGGTGATATCATTTCACCAAAATTCTTCAGCGCCACCCTCCAGAACATCATGCGACAATTAGAATGGGAAGGTATAGGAGGGAAGATAGATGGCGACTACACCACCTCCGCTTCGCTGATGACATCGTTCTAATAACACCAAACATTAGCCAAGCTGCACAAATGCTGGCTGACTTTGACCGAGAATGTGGAAAGATAGGTCTACAGCTACAGCTGAATCTCAGCAAAACTATGTTAATGAAAAATGAACTAGTTCCAGAGGCCCCATTCACTCTCAATGGAACAAACATCTCTGAATGCAGCAGTTATGTGTACCTAGGTCGAAAAGTCAACATGATGAATGACTAAAACCTGAGCTGCGCAGGAGGAAGAGAGCAGCATGGAATGCCTTCAAAGGCATTAAAGAAATAGCTAAAAAGGACAAAGAACCTCCGGCTCTGGGCACATCTCTTCGACTCCACCGTTCTCCCTGCATTAACCTACGCCTCTGAGACCTGGGCCCTACAAAAGCAGGATGAGAATGCTATTTGGGTCTCCCAAAGAGGAATCGAAAGAGCTATGCTTGAAATATCACGCCTCACTCAAGTGAGAGAAGGAATTCGGAGCTTCGACCTCCATCGCTATTCCAGAATCAGGGACGCTATCTCATTTGCCAAGGCATCGAAAATCAGATGGGCTGGACATGTAATGTGATTTGAAGATGACCGCTGGACTAGAGCCATTACCGACTGGATCCCACGGGATGTCAAAAGATCACGTGGCCGCCCACCTACAAGATGGTCAGACTTCTTCATCAAGACCCTGAACGAACAGTTTGAGGCTCTTCATATTCCTGAAGCAAGCAGATGCCATTGGGCTATACTGGCACGTAATAGGGTCAAATGGAAATGTTACTGGTGCCTGCTTGAGGAAATCAATGAACAACGGAATGTCTAGTGATCTAGTCTAGTGAAGGCTGACCTGGGTTAAATCTCTGCAGCCCAAATGGTCTCTTGAGCACCACCAGGAGTGATTCCTGAGTGCATAGCCAGGAATAACCCCTAAGCATCACCAAGTGTGGCCTCTGCCTCAAGAAAATCAAACAGCAGACATAAAGTTCACAACTTCTTCATTTCTTTTTTTGGGGTTTTGGGCCACACCCAGCAGTGCTTGAACCAGGGGATGCCAACAATCAAACTTAGGTCTCCTGAAAGCAAAGCCTGCACCCCTGCTTCTTAAGGTATTTTTTCTGGCATAAGCAGTTCAACTTTTAATTCAGCACTCAGCAGAATTTACTGTACAGGAATTCACTGTTCTCTGTATGGTAAGGTAAGTGATACTTCAAGTGTTAAGGAAAAGCGTAACAAAAGGAGAGAGAGAGAGAGAGAGAAGAGAGAGAGAGAAAGAGAGAGAGAGAGAAAGAGAGAAAGGAAAGTGGTGGTAGTGGTATGAGGGAATCAGGGGACATAGGTGGTGGGAAAAGTGCACTGGTGGATGGATGGGTGTTGGAACATTGTGTGACTGATTCCCCACCATGAACAAATTTGTAACTGTGTACCCCAGAGTGATTCAATGAAAACGAGAAGAAAATAAAAACAACAAAATAGGGAAAACAAACAAAATATCATTTGGCTCTTGAGTAATGACAGTGGGCACTAGAGGGGGCTAAGCAACCTGGAAGACTCATTCTATCCGAAAAGAGCTTTTGCTACTCATTGTGGCCCACTGCCACCTCATCTTCCCCGTCCAATGTTGCCAGATACTCTGATTTTTCCAGCCAGAAAATGAAAGTCTGAATCAGAATCAAAGTTAGAAATGTTGACAGTAACCGGAAATGAGAGGTATAAAATTAACAATTTTTTTCTTTGCAGTCCCAAACAAAAGGAAGTCTGCAGCTGTGGTGCTTTTGGTTCTAGACTGAAGGGAAAGCCAGGCTGGAGTCTTGATGGCCCAAAGTGTATCATTTACAATTCCTCCCACTTCCCCCAACTACTGTCAAACTCCATGAAAGCACCTGCTATTCTCATATTCAGAGTGCCCCCTCACTTATCAGCCTGGGGGGGGGGGGGGGGAGGAGGAGGTGAAGGGAGGACAGACATACTGATTTAAAAATCTGAAACAAGAGACTTGCATCAGAGTCCTACAGGAGGGAGGTAGACTAAAGAGTCACAACTGAATTCCGAGAATGGCAATGACACTCTCTAGTACTGATCCAAATCAAGATTCCAAAGTCACAGCTCTGCTGCTTAGGCACCAAGTGATTCTAAGTGATTAGTGTGAAGCAAGATGACCAGCATGGCTTGTTAAACTAAAGATTAATCTCTACCTTGTGGGGGTGGATGAATATCCCCCAGATATTGAGTAGAGCCCTTTGACTTTCCAAATTTTATTTTTTCCTTTCAGGACCACATTCAGCAGTGCTCAGTGCTCACTTTTGAGTCTGTTTGGGATCAGTTCTGGTTTTGCTTAGGGTTAATATGTATTGCTGGGGATCAAAACAGGGTCAGCTGCATGCAAAACAAACACTTTATCTCAGGCCCCAAGACTTTCCATTTGTAATAATTCCCCTCATTTTGCTGATGTCATGCTGCTTGGTCTAGGAGTCACACCCTAGAACCTGTGTATTCACGAGACTGGATGGAATGTATTGTAGAAGGCAACCAATCTTGATTAACAAAATTAAACCAGAGGCTTAACCTATAACAACATTTTAGTAATCTCTTATATAAGAGCTTATGGCTTCCATGGTTAGATACAACAATCTTCACTAACTTTCTTCTAAGGAAAACAGTTTTGATCCTTCTTTTAGCACACTACTTAAAACAAGCAATATAAAATACATTACTGAGGGTCTGCTATGGGGGGATAGTTAAGAGGTGGCTGGGAAATTGGAAATAATGGTGGTGGGAAGGTGCAGTACTGGTGGGATTGTTGTTGGAATATTGAATGTAATTAAACTGATGAAATTAAAATTAAAATTAAAAAGTAGAACTAGTGTAGTATTCATGTAATGCTTGGCAAATGACTTGTTCTTCAAATCTCATGAGGCTTTTCCCATATTCAAAAAGAGGTGGATAATGTTATTTATTTGCTCCTTCCTGGGCTATATGAAGATAAAATGTGATGATACACCTAAATACAAATTAAAGGAACACTAGGAAGAACCATACAAATGAAAAGGAAATGGAGGCACAGAAGCCACTCAACTGGGATAGTTAAAAGATGAAGGTTCGGTTCCTACATTTACATCTTCCTTAGCTGTGTAATCATTGAAAAGTATCTGTAAATGCCTCAGGAGATGATTTCAAGGATTCATGATACTAATGACTGCACAGCACCTGGTTTCCAAAGCTTTCTATAAGTAGCTATTTCTATAAGTAACTATTCCTTTCCATTATAGCATGCGTTTTGCCCAATTTCAGCCATCAGGCAGTTTGGAACTCAATTCTCTTGCTGCAGATAACAAAAAGCAAAAGCTGTAGATAACAGATAACAGCTTTTGCTGTCTTTCCCTGTCATGAAGTTCTGCCATAAAATATGTGTTCCTCCCCCTTAAACCAACAAGTCACCAACCACAAATTTAAATCTAGTTAGCCATAATGAAATTATGGTCCCCTCTTTTCTTTTCTTGCTTTCCCTCTCTGGGCCCCAGTAAACACATAAATAGAAGCACTATGACTTTTGATGATAGTTTTGGTATAGTGCAGTGCTGTATTCTAATAGAAAAATATTTGGGTGCCCAAGAGCTTTTCATTCTGTGGAAGTTAAAGCCTGATTGAATCATCTATGTGTTGGAATATGGCTGGGGAGTCACCTATAGCATATATCAGGTAATCAGCTTCACAATATTGAGTACTGATAAGGAGTTCAGAAATTAAAGATTAAAACTTCATGAAAACCAATAAGCCACTCCCCTCTCCCTTTCTGTAGAAAGACAAGAGGCAAGATGGAATATATTGTCACCTCTAATTGGCAATAATCAAATTCAAAGACACCTAAGAAAAAGTGTTCAGAAGTTCAGGTGGCAGTACTTAAAAAAAATTCTGTGAAATTATACTGATGATTTTTTTCACATATCAAGCATTCTGAATATAATTGAATATTGTCTCTTCTGACTGCAAAATGCATGTTGAAAACACTATAATGTGACTATCATGAGCTGAACTGAGCACAGTAAAACAAATTACTTGCAGTGAATTCACAGCAAGTCTTAATGATGTTCTAGAAAATTAATTTATTCTCTACAAATCCTAATTAAATCTACAGAAATTTAAGCTATTCTCTTAGTCATCCAAAACCTATGGTAAATTTAAATCTCATGAATTTTGTTTGTTTTTCTATTTAAAAATTAATTTATATTTAATTTTCTTTTAACATTTAGTGCTAGTTTTCAGAGTTTTGATGTATAACATCACTGTAATTTTACCACCTATGGGTTGTAGTTTAATAAGTTATGAATGATGTTCAAATTTGTAATGTTAAGAAAATACCTGGGGAGCTAATTAAAATGTACTCTTGAGGGCTGTACTTTGTCTAGAATTCTTTTTCTTTCCTGAAAACTTTATTAAGGCAGATTTTCCATATCAAAGAATTAACCTATTTGGGTATACAATTCAGTCATTTCATAAGTTTACTAATTCACATGAATTAACGTAATTTAGTTAATGTTAAGAATGTTCACTGTATCACTGTCTGTCTTCCGTTCATCATCGATTTGCTCGGCGGGCACCAGTAACATCTCCATATGTCCTGTCTCATGCAAGTAGAGCCCAAGGGCACCTGCTTGCTCCAGGAACATAAAGAGCCTCAAACCATTCCATCAGGTCATGGGAATGAGGTCTCTAATTGTTACTGGTATTTGGCATATCAAATACGACACGGGTAGCTTGCCAGGCTCTGCCGTGTGGGTAGCATACTCTTGTAGTCATCTCTAAATCCAGCATATTGATGAACCACGTGGCCGCTTGCGACTGCGCGAGCCGGGCTGGGTGGAGTTCTGATGAGGGGAGTCTGGATGTGGAAAACGGAGGCCAATGCTAATATTTCAATCTCCTCCAGGAAGATCCTGCATATCTATCTCAATTCCGTTGCCCCAAGCAACACTAATCTAATTTCTGTTTCTGAGGATTAGCCTTTTTTTCTGGATATTCCATATATGTAGAATCAGTTAATTTATGTCTTATATCTTTCATTAAAGATGAAATACTCACAGACATGGGGCAGAGCTGCTACTGGCTCTCCCTGTGACCAGCCCCTCACGAGGCGCCGGGAGGGATGGTGGGTTCTAGCCCTGGCCCACCACCCCAGCAGAGCTTCGCAACAAGCCAGGCGACACCCCACTCCTTGAGGACCTCCATTATAAATGCTGGACTTAGAGATGCCTACAAGAGTATGCTACCTGCACGGCAGAGCCTGGCAAGCTACCCGTGTTATATTTGATATGCCAAATACCAGTAACAATTATACACTTCATTCGGAATGGATTGAGGCTCTTTATGTTCCTGGAGCAAGCAGATGCCCTTAGGCTCTACTAGTATGAGACAGGACACATGGAGATGTTACTTGGGCCTGCTCGAGCAAATCGATGATGAACAGGAATACAGTGATTTTTCATTAAACATTACACTTTAGAGATTCATCTAACTCAAATCTATATCAATAGCTCATTCCTTTAGATTACTGAATAGTATTCTACTGTACAGACATCTATGGAGATTGACTATGACTATTCACCCGTTGATAAACATTTAGATTGTTTTTATTTGGTATGATTAGGAGTAATGCTGCTATAAACATTTGTGAAAAAGTGTTTGTGAAATCCTGTTGCTTAATTTCATATGGGTAGGTACCTACCAATGAATTTTTTAAAAAATATTTTATTATATCCCCAATTCTCTCCTCTCTCCCCTAGCCTGCCTCTGTGGCAGATTCTTTATCTGTTCTCTCTCTCTCTCTCTTCTCTCTCTCACTCTCTATTTATTTATCAATTCTCTTTCATATTGTGGTTTGCAATACATACATGTAGAGGTATCATGTGTATCACTTTGTCTATATTCAATGCTCAGTTCTAGGCTAATATTATCATTATCAGTAATAATTAGCCCGTTCCCTTCTCCGTTCATTTATTTATTTATTTATTTATTTATTTAAGTATTTTATTATACCACCATGAGCTATACAAATAAAAATATATACAATTAAAAAGTTCATATTTGGGTTTTGGTCATACAGTGTTCCAGCACCTAATCTCTGACTCCCACACACTTGTGATTGATTCCACCTATTGACAAGACCTCTAATCCATGTTTTACCTGGTCTTGGATATTGGTGTTATACTATTCATACCGGCAGAGCCTGGCAAGATACCCAAGATATATTCAATATGACCAAAACAGTAACGATAATGGAACCTCATTCCCAACAAATGGACATGTTACTGGCACCCACTCGAGCAAACAGATGAACAATGGGAAGACTAGTGATACTATTCATATATATATGTGTATATATATATACATATATATACACACATATATATATATATATATATATCCTGCAAATAAATGCAGTCATTCTATATCTGTCCTTTTCCTTCTGGCTAATTTCACTCAGCATGATCCTGTCCATGTCCATCCATTTATAGACAAATTTCATAACTTTTGAATACAATCTTATGTTTAACTTTGTGACATTTTGTTCCCCAAAAATGACTTATTTTTTTAAAAGATTCCTACCCTCTACAGCTTTGAGTCAATACGTCTGATGGGCTCTAGGAATCTACCTACTGAATCAGTTTTATAGTTAAAACTGATGTAGCTAAAACAGATCAACTCCCTAGATTATGCACATGAAAAATAGACATCTTAGTTGTAGTTCCAGAGACAGTTATTAACACATTAAGCATTCTGCCACATATCTTGCCTTGCAGATTCTTTCCTTGGGTGATGTAATGAACCAAAAATTAGGCTCTACCACAATAAAAACATCAACATAAGAAAGGACCAGAAAGAAAAGAAAGAAAAATTATGTCTCACCATGAAATGATGTGAGATTGATTACTTCTCTCTTAACTAAGTTTTATAAATTGCATAAGGTCTTTACAAAATCTTGATTACCACTTTATGGTAGGGAAAATAGAATGAGATTAATTTTAGTAGGTGGTTCCTAAAATACATCTCCTTAAGAAAAGTGTGGACTCCTGGATTAGGGGAAACACTTGCTGATTAGCTGACCTGTAGTACTTAGCAAGCTATTATTTTAATAACTGTTCCTTGGGTGGAAAAAGGAAAACAAGTTGATTGTGATGCAGCTAATTACCCAGGTACTTCTGGCTGTGCGGAAACTTTGAAGAGCTAAAGATTTTTACCTCCAAGGAGAAAGACAGCACGACGTCCGACTTGGAGAGCTGATTTTCACTCTCCTCACCCATGTCAATGATTGAAGCATTGTGGCTACGTTTGAGTTTCTGGAGCTTGAACTCGCCACCTTTGGACACAGGCATGCTCTCCAAATTAGCCATAAGGAGGTTAACTGATGACTTCAGTTCCTCAATGTACATGTTTTCCATTTCTTTGGATACAAATTTGGGAAACTTGCGTTCCTTGAGTAGAAATAGGAAAAGAAGCAGGAATTAAAAATCAGAATAGCAGATAAAGATCTCAATTCTAAAAAGATTTTCATTATCTTATATCCCAGAATAAAGATTTTGAATAAATATAAAATATGTGCTATATATTTTAAATATCATATATACACTATATATATTTATATCACATAAATATAAATATATTTGTACAGAAAAGTGTGTATCATGCTATAAAATGTTCAGTTTTGTTGAGTAGTTACTTGCCTTCAAGCTATTTAAATATCTACAGGTAAGAAACATAGACATACATAAACATATTATAAAAATGTGAAAAGTCTTATTATAGTTTTATTGATCCAAGTCATTTTTTTTTGGTTTTTGTTTTATCAAAAAGCAGATAGTTAACCTGATTATAAAAGCTTTGTAACTGGGGCTGGAGTGATAGTACAGTGGGCAGGGCATTTGCCTTGCACAAGGTTGACCTGGTTTCAATCCCTGGCATTCCATATGGTGCCCCGAGCACTGCCAGGAATAATTTCTTAGTGCAGAGCCAGGAGTATCCTCTGTGCACCACTGGATGTGATCCCCAAAGCCCTCCCCAAAAAAGCTTTGTAACTGTATCTTGCAGTAACTCAATTAAAATTGATAAAAATGCAGCTAGTTGTTTTTAAAGATATACAGAAAGATACCTTATATCTGAATATATATAAATATATACATATATATTAAGAGAGATTTTTTTCATATGAATAATTCAAATGGAACTCATTTGAAGTACTTCAAACATAGCCTGTGGCTTTTCATAAGACTATTTTAATAAAAATGGAAATATTAATATAGCAATGCAAAATGATTAAAATTCCTTAGAAAAGAAGTTAAAATAATTCATTAGCAGAGCTAGTCTCTACATTTTCATTGTTTGCTCATGAACTAGGGTGAGTAATATACTCTTGCTACACTATTTGTTTCTTCATATCCCTAAATTATCTGAGTACTTTGGCAATCTACTTCCTACTTCAAATAGGAGCTTGCCTGCCCCATTTCTGTTCTATATTTGACCTGGTGACGGACAAGAAAAGTCAGTTTGACTTTTATGTTGTTACTGGAAAAATTTAACTTGAAATGCTTAAACAATGAAAAGAATTTATTGACTTGAATGTGTTGTAGGTCATGACAGTTTCTGGCAAGGCTTGAATAAGGATTGAGATAGAGGAGCTTCAGTGGAATTCTTTCTCTAAATTTTGGTTTGGTTTCCCTGGATTTTCTCCATGTTTAGTATAGTTTCCCATTACTGATATAAAAGAAAAGTTGCTAAAGATCTTAAACTTATGAACGTTACATAATGCCATGTAAAGGGAGAGAAAATATTTCAATTACAATGCCTTTGTAAAATGGTACTTTTTAAATTCCATACTCCTCACTCAAAATATGACTTATGTAAATACACTGAACCAATTTTTATGGCAAGTATTATGCTATGATGAACTAATTAGGTGTGAGTTATGTCCTCTGTCCCTTACTGGAGATTAGAATTCATCCTGTATTACATGTAATAGATTTGGTTTGACTCTGTGTGTGCTCCTTCCTTTCCCTTTTCCCTTTCCCTTTCCCTTTCCCTTTCCTTTCCTTTCCCTTTCCCTTTCCCTTTCCCTTTCCCTTTCCCTTTCCCTTCCTTCCTTCCTTCCTTCCTTCCTTCCTTCCTTCCTTCCTTCCTTCCTTCCTTCCTTCCTTCCTTCCTTCCTTCCTTCCTTCCTTCCTTCCTTTTGTTGAGGTAATATTAGATTACAAGAGTACAAGGGTTTATTGGTTTTAGGGTACCCTGTTACCAAACCACACTACACCCATTTCCTTCCTTCCTTTTATTGAAGTAATATTAGATTACAAGAGTACAAGGATTTATAGATTTTAGGGGTACCCTGTTACCAAACCACACTACACCTATCACCAATATACCAATACAACTCCACCACTGTTCATAAAATTCTTCTATGACTTTCTACCCTCTACCCACTTGGAAATCTCAAATCTCCATTCAAAGTCTAAGGGCTAGTTTTCAATAGACATTCAACTTTGTATTGTTTTTTGTTAATCTTGAATTCAATCAGGAGACAACTATAAATCTCAGAAATGAGAATATTTTTTATGAAAAAGACCATGAATATGTAAGAAGTTTGTTGTTAGAAAACATTCATTGCCTCTAACACTCTACCTGGAAAGGAGTTAGGGACAGAAAGATCATGAAGACTCTTGTCCTGTGGGTAAAGATCTATCAGGCAGCTTTAAGGTAGATGCTGAAACTCTTATTGAGAGACAGAGGTTGGCTTTCCAGAAGAAGACTGCTGGGCAGAGAGTTTGATCAAAGAGGAAGTATTGCCACTAGGATGAGTTGGCTGAGACTGACTCATGGCTATGTTCTTTTCACCAAGAATGTATTAGACAACCATGAAACCAGATTCATCTAACTTTTTTTTTTTGCTTTTTTTTTTGGGTCACACCCGGCAATGCTCAGGGGTTTCTCCTGGCTCTGCACTCAGGAATTACTCCAGGCGGTGCTCGGGGGACCATATGGGATGCCGGGGATCGAACCTGGGCCGGCCCGGGCGGCCCGTGCAAGGCAAACGCCCTACCCACTGGACTATCGCTCTGGCCCCAGATTCATATAACTTTATGTCATCACAAAATATTTCCTAATTGTCCTGAAAATGGTTTTACTTGAAAAGGAAAAGGCAAATGAATTACGTGGACTATGTCCAAGAGTACCAATTGGGTCTAAGTTCCCAAGCCATGTCAGAGGGTGTAAAGCAGTTAAAGTTATATAATTTTATAAGAGATATAAAGGGAGCCTAAAGTGATTGTGCCTAAAGGGATTGTGCCTAAAGGGATTGTGGCATTCAAATTCGTTCCTACATAACATTCTTGGATGAGTGGTAGCTCAGATTTAAAAAAAATTATTAAGACAAAGAGAGAGAGAGAGGGAAAGAAATAAAGAACCTGCTAAGAAGGTGGGCTGGGGGAGGGGAGAGAACCGGACGCTGGTGGTGGGAGATCGGCACTGGTGGAGGGATGGGTGCTGGAACACTGTATGACCAAAACCCAAATATGAACTTTTTAATTGTAAAAAAAAGAAAAGAAAAGAAAGAAAAAGAAAAGAAAAGAAAAAAAATTTTATTATACCACCGTGAGATATACAGTTACAAAAGTGCTCATATTTGGGTTTCAGTCATACAGTGTTCCAACACCCATCCCTCCACCAGTGCCCATTTCCCCCCACCAATGTCCCATGATTTTGTCCCATCCCTGAGCCTGCGCCTATGGCAAGCAATTTTCAATTTTCACTTTCTCTCCCTCCCCACCCTCTTCTTTTACACATGTGTATTGCAATACATACAGTTAGAGGTTATCATGTATATCCTTTTGCCTATTTTCAATGCTCAGTTCTATGTTTGTATTATCATTTACAATAATTACTAGTACACTGTTCCTTTCTCTGTATTGCCTAACCACTGATTCCTATACATTTGCAGTAGCTACCCACTGACTGATCCATGTTTTGTCTGGGCTTAGATATTGGTATCATACTATTTTTATATCCCAAAAATAAATGCAGTCATTCCATATCTGTCCTTTTCCCTCTGGCTAATTTCACTCAGCATGAATCTCTCCATGTCCATCCATTTATAGGTAAATTTCATGACTTCATTTTTTCCTAACAGCTGTGTAGTATTCCATTTTTTAGATGTGCCAAAGTTTCTTTATCCAGTCATCAGTTCTCAGGCACTCTTGTGTTTCCAGATTCTGGCTATTGTGAATAGTACTGCTATGAAAATAAAAGTGCAGTAGGTGTTTCTTGTGTGCTTTGGCTTCCCAGTGTATATCCCCAGGAGTGGTATGTCTGGGTCAAAAGGGATCTCACTTTCTAAACTTTGAAGGAATGTCCATATTGTTTTCCAAAAGACTTTACCAGTCAACATTCCCACCAACAATGTATGAGAGTCCCTTTATTCCTGCATTCATGCCAGCATTTGTTGTCCTTGCTCTTTTGGATATGTGCCAGTCTCTGTGGTGTGAGATGATATCTCATTGTTGTTTTGATTTGAATATCTTTGATGATTAGTGATGATGAGAATTTTTTCATATGCCTTTTAGCCTTTAGAATTTCTTCCTTTTCAAAGTTTCTGTTCATTTCTTCTCCCCATTTTTTTGACGGAGTTGATTGTATTTTTCTTGTAAAGTTTTACCAGTGCCTGATATATCCTGGATATTAACCACTTATCAAATGGGTTTTGGGTGAATATTTTTTCTCATTCTGTGACTGTCTTTGTAATTGGTCACTGTTTCTTTGGAGGTGCAGAAGCTTTTTAGTTTCATGTAGTTCCATACATTCTTCTTGCTTCTAGTGGCTTTGTTAGTGGTGTTTCATCTCTGAAGATGCCTTCAGCTTTAAGGTCATGGAGGGTTTTTCCTATATTTTCTTCTCTACGTACTTTAAGGATTCAGGTATGATGCAATATCGTTAATCCATTTTGATCTTATTTTTGTGCATGGTGATAGACAGAGGTCCAAATTCACTTTTTCACATGCCTCTGCCCAGTTTTCCCAGCACCACTTTTTTGAGGCCCTCCTTGCTCCAATTGGTACTTTTTGTTCCTTTATCAAAGATTAAATGATCATGTATTTGAGGATGGGTGTCAGGATACTCAACTCTATTCCACAGGTCCACAGATATGTTTTTATTCCAATATTATGCCTTTTTAATTACTACTCCTTTGCAGTACAGTTTGAAGTTGGGAAAGGTGATCCCTCCCATCTTCTTTTCACAAGGATTGCTTTAGCTGTCTGTGTGGGTTTATCGTTACATACAGATATCAGGGGTGTTTGGTAAATTTCTTTGAAGAATGTCATGGGTATTCTTATAGGGACTACATTGAATCTGTATGAAGCTCTAGGGAGTGTTATCATTCTGACAACGTTGATTCTCCCAATCCATGAGCAGGGAATGTGTTTCCATTTCCTTGTGTCCTCTTTTATTTCTTGAAGCAGAGTTTTATAGTTTTCTTTGTACAGGGTTATTTTTTCTCTTATTGATATGATGTATTATGTCAATTGACTTGTGAATGTTGAACCATCCTTGCATTCCTGAAATGAATCCTATTTGGTCACGATGTATAATCTTTCTGATGAGACTTTGGATTCTGTTTGCTAGTATTTAGTTGAAGATCTTAGCATCTGTGTTCATCAGGAAGATTGGTCTATAGTTTTCTTTTGTCTTGTCTCTGCCTTTTTGGGTATCAGGGTGATTTGTGCCTCATAGAAGCTGTTTGGGAGTGTTTCTGTTTCTTCTGTTTCCTGGAAGAGCTTGAAAATGACTGGCAGTTGGTCCTCCTTAAAGGTTTGGAAAAATTCACTAGTAAATTCTGGACCTGGGCTTTTGTGCTTGGGAAGACTTTTAATTACTGTTTCAATTTCCTCGATGGTGATAGGCTTATTCAGGTACTGGAGGTCTTCTTGTTTCAGTTGTGGGAGGTTATAGGGCTTCAGGGATTTACCCATTTCATCCAGGTTCTCATGTTTTGTGGCATACAGACTCTCAAAGTAATCTCTGATGATCTTTTGGATTTCTGTGGTTTCTGTTATATGTCTCCTTTTCATTTCTGATTCTATTTATTTGGGTTCTCTCTTTTCCTGTCCTTACAAGTCTTGCAAGTGGTTTATTTTTCTTGTTTACTTTTCAAAGAACCAGCTCTTGGTTTCATTAATATTTTGAATTGTTTTCTGGGTTTCCAGCTCTTTGATTTTTTTTCCTCTAACTTTTATTATATCCTTCTTTTGCCTGGGTTGGGCTCCTTTTGTTGGTCTTTTTTCTAACATTTTTGCACTGTGAAATCAGGTTATTTATTTGGGCCCTTTCTTTTTTTCCTGATGAATGCTTGCAGAGCTATGAACTTTTCTCTTAACACTGATTTTGCTGTGATCCAAAAGTTCTGACAGTTTGTGTCTTCATTTTCATTTGTTTCCAGGAATCTTTCTATTTCCTATTTGATTTCTTTTATGACCCATTGATTGTCCAGCAGTTAGCTGTTCAATTTCCAGGTGTTTGGTTTGACTCCCTGTTTCTGTGTGTAGTTACCTTCAATTTTCAGTGCATCATGGTCTGAGAAAAATAGTTGACAAAATTTCTATCTTTTTTATTTTATTGAGGTATGCTTTGTAGCTCAGCATGTGGTCTATCTTGGAGAATGTTCCATGTGTACTAGAGAAAAATGTGTATTCAGCGTTTTGGCTGAAAGGTTCTGTATATATCCACCAGTACTTTTTCTTCCATTTCTTCCTGCAGGACCAGAATTTCCTTGGTGAGTTTCAGTCTTGTTGATCTATCAAGAGTTTATAAAGCAGTGTTGAAGTCTCTGACTACTATTGTGTTGCTGTCAATGTCTTCTTTGAAGTCTATTAGCAGTTGTTTAAAGTATTTTGCTGGCTCCTAGTTGGATGCATATATGTTTAGGAGTGTAATTTCTTCCCTGATATACATATCCCTTAATTATTAAGAAATGGCCTTCATTGTCCCTTCTTATCTTTTCAGCCTGAAGTCTATATTTTCAGATACTATTATGGCCACACAGGCCTTTTGGAGGAGTTGTTTGCGTGAGAATGGTCTTCCAGCCTCTGACTTCGAGTCTGTGTTTGCTCTGATTATTCAGACGTGTTTCTTGTAGGCAGCTGAATGTCAGATTCAGTTTTTGATCCATTTTGCCACTCAGTTTCTCTTAATTGGTGCACTTAAGCCATCAAAGTTGAGAGCGATTATTGTCATAGGATTTTCTGCCATCTTTTGAATAAGTTTGTTGCGCTTTTAGGGTTTGTCTTATCTTACAGTGGCTCCTTCAGTCCTTTTAAAATTGGTTTTGCATCTATGAAGTTCTTGATCTGTTGCTTATCTATGAAGTTGTGTATCTTTCCTTCAAATCTGAATGTGAGTCTGACTAGGTAAAGAATTCTTGGTGAAGCCTTCATTTCATTTAGTCTTTTCATGATATTCCTCCATTGTCTTCAGGCCCAAAGTGTTTCCTCTGGAAAATCTGCTGTAAATCTTAGAGCATTTTTCCTTTGTATGTGATTTCCCTTCTTTGATCTTGCTGCTTTCAGTATTCTATCTCTATCTATGGTTCTTGTCATTTTGACTAGGATATGTCTTTGAATATTCTTATCTGGGTTTCTTTTAGATGGTACCCTTCATGCCTCCTGAATCTGGGAGCAAGCTCTCTTTAGTTCCAGAACCTCTCAGCAATGATGGCTTTGATAGTTGCTTCTTCATCAGGATTTTCTTCCTGTCCCTCTGGGACTCCAATGATCCTTATGTTATTCCTTTTGGCTTCATCTTGATTATCTCTTGTTGTCTGTTCATTTGCTGTGAGTCTTTTTTCCATATTCTTCTGTTGCCTAGAGAGTCTCCGCATTCATCTTGAAGCTCACTGATTCTGTCTTCGGGCTATTACTTTTGCTGTGAAGGCCTTCCCATAAGTTTTTCATTTCCCCACCTCATTTTTAATGTATTTCTGCTTCCATTTTCCTCACTTCTGCTTTTATGTCCTCTTGCATTTTATTGGCTCTGTGTTCCATTGCTTCCTTGAGCTCCTTATGCATCCTTAAGAGCTCCCTTCAAAATTCCTTATTGGAGAATTTATACAGCTCATCATTATTGCTTGGCCTATCTTGGTTAGCAGATTCACTCATTGAGCTTGATAGAATTCTGCATTGCTTTACCATTATGACCATTACAGGTTGCAAATTGTGTATTCTTGTGTACCTAGGCATTACAGTGGGGTTCGTCGATGGTTGTTCATAGAGTTTTGTGGGAGGAGGGGAATATTGTGGCTAATGTACTCTGGTACTTCTATATATACTAACACTAACAACTTTTTACAGATGTACGATTTTGAGTTTTGGGGCGTGAAACCTGCAAGTCTGATCCCCTTGTGCGCTGACCCTGGGGTTGGGGGGTGGGTATGGGCAGAGAGGAGTTTAATGCACCTGGGGTATAGCCAGCGAAATCAGGGAGCAGATTGGCTCGGGGTAGCAGGTTGGGCCCGATGGTGGAACTTGGGTGCTCCAGGCCGCTGGGGTCCTTTGCCCTCTCCCATGCCCCGGGGTTGGCAGTGGGTATGGGCTTCAGATTTTTACTGCAGCTAATGGTCTTTCTACCATGGACTTGGAGAGAAAAGCCATTGTATCTGTGAAGTGGGTTCTTTTCCACCAATCAGCCTTGAGAAACTTTACGACCTATTTAGGGCAGCCCCTTCTCTCACATCCATTTGTGAGACTCAATCATTCCAAAATTTTGAATAAGACTCAGTGATTAAAGCCAACTCCATATATATCTAAATTTATTGTCTACTATACTTGACACCACAGAATACTGGAAAAATCAAAGAATGATTACTCCTCTCCAAACTTGGACAGTTCCTAATGACATCATAAAGAGACTCATAAAATTGAACTGTGCAATGGAAAGCAGGGGCATTTATTTTTCTGCCTGGAGTGCTTAAATCTTGAGAAGAAATCGCATTCTGGCAATCTAGGCTGAGGTTCTTGAGGGAGTTTTCAACAGCCGATCCATTACCAACACATTGCAAAGTTGAAATTGTGCCAAAATGAGAAAAATACAGCCATCCATCAGATTGCTCCTTTTCCAAGCATAAAAGTAAATTAGCCTTGACAAAAGGATTGTTTTTTCACATTGCTTTATGAAACACATAACAAACAGGTGGACAAAGTTTTCCAAAGAGAATGTCTGCTGGCCATGATTTTTGTTTTCGGTTAATAACATTCTTCAATGGAGCTGGCCTCCCAAGGGCAATTCCCACAAGAGGTACTTGTGCTCAGCTACACTGAGGGATGTTTTGAACACTGAAATGTAGCATTTGAAAGTGCTAATAGCTGTCAGCCATTTACTTTTCTGTATTTTCATTGTTACTCATAAAAGATGAAGTATGTTAAAAAAAAGAAAACAAGGAAAGAAACAGTCCTGTGACACATCTCCAAAAGAACATACCACTAAACAGTCAGGTAGATTGGTCTGGGCTGAGAACTCTGGGACAAAATGGGGGTGGGCAGATTTCCCTTTCGCCTGAATGCACAGCAACCCACAGCTACAACCGAACCTCATCAAACTGCCATGCCACTGAATTGTTCCAAATCTATAGCTCCTGGATGGGGCAACCACTTCTGCTGTCATTTGACACTTCAAAATTTCATAGGACTGCCAACCCAGTAGAACCACATTAAATCTGATTAGAAAGTTATATAAAAGCCCACCAAGTTCAATGAGGCTAAACAAAAACACAGAAGACTCAGGTAGCATCAACCAGCCCAGTAGATCCACAGCCTTTAGCAACATCATTGTGAGGGTATAAAATTTCACAAATTACCTCTTACTGACCGAAATTTTGATAATTCCATTTGTTTGCTTTTTGTGTTTTAACAAACAATATGAAGTAAGTCTGCATGTGCTTGCAAGGGGGGCAGGCTGAACGGTGGGACGGAAACTGAGGACTGTGGTGGAGGGAAGGGCACACTGGTGGTGGGATTGGTTTTGAACATTCAAAGCCTGAAACAACTGTATTGTGAAAAACCTGGTAAATCACAGTATTATAATAATTTTTTAAAGCCAAGGGTACACCAGTTCAAAATCCTTAGGTCCCAAAGCGTGCAAATGACACATACCGGCAGATGATCAGAATAAAAGGTGTGGCAGAAAGTTACTTTCTAGACCCAGGAGCTCACTAACAATGAGTTCCGGAGTCTAGAAGACAGTTGTGGTGATGCAGTTATTTAGCTCATTCTCTGTTTGAAAAAAAAAAAAAACTCTGGGTTCCTGTTGTTCTTGGCTCCTGTGGTTGTACTTGGGGGTAAAAAGATATGGTGGAAAAGAAATGGCATAGAAAATGGGGTGGGTGTGGGGGGTAGGGTGCAGAAAGTAACCAGTCAGATATCTCTGAGGCTTTTAAAGTGACAAGACATGCTCAGAGTAGAAAATTTACAAAGGAATATTATCCAACCACATTTAGATTCAGCTTTTGAATTGTGCGCCTGCCCTTTACAAGCTGTGTAGTTTTAGACAGATATTTTTTCTGTCTAAATTTTAGTTTTTACATTTGCGTTTTTTCCCCTTTATATTTGGGCCACATCAGGCAGTTCTTACTTCGAGATCACTCTTGGTAGGCTCAGGGAACCTTATGGGGGTTCTAAGGATCAAACCTCGATTGGCTGCATGCAAGGTAAGGCAAATGCCCTACCTGCTGTACTATCACTCTGGCCCCTATATTTGCATTGGATATGTTAAATTCCATAGAGTTCATTGTGTAAAGATAATAACAAAGATTTGTATATTTGACTACTGTCTACTGTCTAAATAGGCTCAAATCTACATATGTGTGCATATACACCTATTTACACACATATACAAAATATGAATCCTCTCTCTACATACACATGCACGCTTGCATATACATGTCAGACATCATGCAGACATCAATACTGCTTGGATCACTACCAAACTTATCATGAAAACTAAAGTGCAGATCATAATGGTGTTTTACTCTCAGATCTTTGCAACTAACACCACATAAAATGGATTATTTGTCTTATATAATAAGCTAACAAAATTTAGTTTTACCCTAAAATGGAGCTACAAGAACTAGCAAATATCATAGCAGTTCTGATGACACGATCTGTTTGTAAGCTCCGATGTCAATCCCTGTTCACACAATTTAAATAACTTAGACTTAAATCCTAGGTGAAATGTGGGGGCAATTTAATTCCAGCATGAGAGGATTTGGGGAAATGTTTTAACAGGGATTAAGCAGCCTTTTCTACCAGACTTTTAAAAAGTGCATTTAGATTATTTCATGGAATTAAAAAATATTTTATTATACCACAGTGAGATATACAATTACAAAGATGCTCATGTTTGGATTTCTATCACAGAGTGTTCCAGCACCCATCCCTTCACCCGAGCCCATTTCCCACCACCTCTGTCCCCGATTCCCTCCCCTCCCCTAGCCTGCCTGTGTGGCAGGTTCTTTATCTCTTTTTTCTCTTTCACTTTCTCTCCCTATCTCCCTTCTCTTACACATTGTGGATTGTAATACATATATTTAGATGTTATTTGCGTGTATCTTTTACCTGTATTAATGCTCAGTTCTAGGTTGGTATTAGCACTGTTCAAAATTATTAGCACACTGTTCCCTTCTTTCTCTTACCTAACCTCTGACTCCCACATATTTGTGGTAATTTCCACCTTTGACAAGACCTCCTGATCCATGATTTACCTGACCTTGGATATTGGTATCATAATATATACATATTTATATATTTATGTCATGTAGATAAATGCAGTCATTCTATATCTGTCTTTTTCATGGAACTTTTTAAAGCAGCATGCGGGATTCTCACAGCAAATGTGTATATGACCCTCTCTGATGATTCACAAGCTGTTGGTGGGTTTGAATTGATGTTACACTACAGGATGTGGAAGGACAAAAAGTTGCCTGGCACTTGCCTCCTGTCTCTTCAATGAGATGAAGACAGACATAGACTTTCAGAGGCAGTGATGGTGAGAACACTACTGGTAAATCCATTAAGATCCTTATATTAGCTTTTCCAGATTCCAAAGTTATCCAAGTGGAAAGGGTTAAGAATTCTAGAAACTAATCCTGCTAGATACTTTTTGGTTAATTTGGGCTTCTGGGCAAATTGAATGGAATAACCATATTATATTTTAGTGGAAGAGAATTAGGATTTTCCTAGACAGTGATCCATCAAGGAGACAGGCCTGGGAATGGGATTCTCTTGTAATTTTCTGTTTGTTTCCTACATTATTACTGACAAGAAACAACATGATGGGAAGCAACTTTTGTTGAAAAAAATCAACTCAAGCTGGGTACCTGGATGGGAGACAGTTACCAGAATGACCAAACCATAAATATAAGTTTGGAAATATCAGTATCCTTCTCTATAGAGGAAGAAGTACTGGATTTGGAGTTGATAACTGATCATACCTATGTGAAAAAGAACACAAAGTCACAATAGTAGAGGGAACATTTGGGTTGATATGCATATCCTTGTAGGCAGAGAAAATATTCCCAATTCCATGGAGACAGAAGTTCCTGCCACAAATTCCATTATTGACCTCTTCTATATATCTCTTCATCTGGTGTTTCTCTGTATCTTTTATAATATAATTTAATAAATTGTTAAATGTATGAAAATAAAGCATAAGCTTGGAATCAGAGAACTCAGCTTTATTCTTGCTCTTTGCTACACCTGGGGCATACTGTAAGCCATGCCATTGATCACAGGTCTAAATAAGGGTTAATTTGGATTTCCCAGTTAGTGCTAGGCACCTTTAATAAAGGACAGATAAGTCAGGATTAGGTAGGGCTGTGGCCTGGGGGTAAAATTGTGCTAGATCTTTGGATTGGTTTGATGGAGAAAAATGAGGGCCTGATTTGGTGGAAACACTGTTAGTAGGGGTATGCTTACTGAGCGAGAGCAAAGATTCTAGTCACTGAGTGTCCTTGATTCAGAACTTCAATATCAATATCTCTGCATTAGCCTCCTCTATGAAATTGGGTTTGCTGACAGTACCCAAAAAGGAATTGAAGGGCCAAATAACAAAATATGCACACAATGAATAAAATCTGGTACACAGTGGGAGCCAATTTTTTGGCATACTAGCTGGGGTGTTGTACCCACAAACCCTACTTCTTATGTATCATTCCCATTTTCACTGCTTGCTAATTCAACAAGAACTTCATCCCCTTTCTATAAGAATCAGCAGTTGGCCCTTCAGGCCAGTTGGTTAATTTTATTGTCAGAAAATAAATCTTTGCTTCTGAAGGTAGTTCTAAGAAAGGGAGAGGATAGGGAGAAAGATTTAAGAGAGGAACTAAATGATTTCCTGTTTAACAATACTGGAAATGTGTAGAACAATATGGAGCACCCATGATATACACTTGAAGAACAATGAACACTGACTACAGAGAAAGAAAGAATAGGAGCAGTTGTCACAAAAAAAAAAGTCATGATATTTACCTGCAAATGGATGGACATGGAGATTATCATGATGAGTGAAATTTTTCAGAAGGAAAAGGACAGATATAGAATGAGTGTATTCATTAGTGGGACATAAACATACATCAGTATTCTACTAATGTGGGAAATGGCAATGACAGACTAGAACTGAGCACTGAATGTACACAAAGGGATTTATAGGATAATCTCTAAATGTCTATAGGGCAAACTACAATGTGTAAGAGAAGGGGGAGAGATAGATAGAGAGATAGATAGAGATAGAGAGAGAGAGAAGAAAAGGAAAAGTGCCTGCTATAGAAGCAGGCTGTGGGGAGGGCAGGAAATTTGGGGACATTGGTGGTGGGAATAGGGCACTGGTGGAGGGATGGGTGCTGGAACAATGTATGACTGAAACCCAGTCATCAACATCTTTGTAATTGTATATCTCACAATAAAATAAATAAATGAATAGATTTTTAAAAAAGAATTAATAGGACATACATAATTGAGAGGCAGAGGGAATGTCTTGGCTATTTGGTGACTCCACTGATTGATCCCAAGAATCATCCCCAATTTTGCATAAGCTTCTTGGAGTTGATGCCTCTTAACTGTACTGAAAACAGTTAAACAGTTCTACCAATCTTTTAATTCAGAGAACAGAGTGAATTATGCATGATGGGTGGCATCTATATCCAGGAATTTCTGGGTATGATATTTACAGGAGCTGACGTTTAGCCATATGGGTTGAATTGCACACCCTCACTAAAATTCACTCTGATGCTAGAAATAGAAAAATCAGGACATGCATGCTAAAAGAAGACAAGCAGAGGCGCTTTTCTGAATATTTGAAATATTTTTTTCGTTAAATAACCAACATCTGCTTTGATATCTCATTTGAGTTTTAGTAGATGAAATATTTCTCAATTTCCTCTATATTTACCAGATTAGTTGAGGCAAAGGAAGAATTTATTTGTTCTACAATCTAACCAAATGAAGGGAAAAGCAGATATGCAGCTCAGACTCAAGAATAAGTAGATCCATGATTTGACACCTTGAATAGAAGAACATTCCCTGTCTCTTCTGCTTTCTGTATGTCAGTGGCATTCTCTCATCTCCCCCCCTACCCCATGAACATTGAAGAATTGAACATGAATGTAAACATTTTTCCACCATTAGAAGACAATGCCCAATGTCTTGGCCAACAGGCCACAAGAAGGGATTCATTGTTCTAATTTTTATCAGGTATCCATTTATGGGCCAAACATCACTGGTCAGGGTAAGCTCAAACTGTGATTGTGGTGCCAGTGAGTGATCATTGCAGAGGGAAAATTCATTGTTTTGGACAACAGAATAGTAGGTGCAGAATCCCTCATAGAAAGCTGAACTTGCTGAAATGTTTGTGGACCTTTCTCTTATTTTGGAGTAACTCAAATTCTTTATAAATAATAACCAAGATTCACATTTTTTGTCTATTTTATTGTCCAAGAAAACACTACTTAATGTCAGAATAATATTTGGCAGTATGAGGAGAAAGGGAGAGAGACAGAGAGAGAGGAAGAAGAGAGAGAGATAAAGACTTTTAAACATACTATTCAATGATGTGCATTTTTAGTTTCCTTTATACTAGCTGTTCATTCATGGCCTTTTAATTTTTTAAGTACTTAAATTAAAATGTTAAGTATTTTAGTAAATGAGCAACTGAAATAAAGGTATCATGAACTTCCTTGGGTTTGATATATATCTCTGTGCATTATGTGTTTTTTCTTTAAATTGTATGAATGTTTATTAGTTGTGGATGTAATAGTTGCCTCTAGTATGGAATGGAAAAATCTCCATTTTTTAATAGTCTGCTGCGGAGACTCTATAGTACAGAAGTACATTTTAAAGCCTAATTTATATTTTCTCTCATATTATGCAGGATTTTAAACATAGTGACTTTTTTGGGCTTTTTTGGGTCACACCCAGCAATGCTCAGGGGTTACTCCTGTCTCTGTACTCAGGAATTACTCTTGGCAACACTCGGGGACCATATAGGATGCCAGGGATCGAACCCCCATAAGTGCCTTTCAAATTCCCATTACGCAATACTATTTTTAGGTACCAGGCTGAGTACAAAGCATCATATCACATTGTTTTGGGCATATGCAAAAAAAAGATGCAAAATATTTTGGTAACTTTTTTGGAGCATGAACAGGAATCTTCAGGCTTCTTATTTTTTTCTTTAGATTCTCTTTCCAAGTCTTCAGGTCATGAGAGTTTTTTCCTTTTCTCAAAATATTTTTTGCTATGGGGGGTCACTGTAGCAATAATTGGCCTGACAGTGTGGTGCTTAGGTCTGGCCATGCTTAGAGAATGCACAGAGCTACTCTAAGCAGTGTGCAGGGGGTTGACACGAAGGGCTAGAGATCAGATTGAACTTAGGGTCGTATATACATGTGGTACTTAAACCATGACCTTGGTCCCACTGAGACCCTCCCCATTCCATCCCATAATGATAGATACTGGATAAATGCTAAACATATATATATTATGTATATATATACATATATATATATATATATATATATATATATATATATATATATATCACTGTCTTCCCGTTCATCGTCAATTTGCTCGGTGGGCACCAGTAACATCTCCATATGACCTGTCTCATGCAAGTAGAGCCCAAGGGCACCTGCTTACTCCAGGAACATAAAGAACCTCAAACCATTCCATCAGGTCATGGGAATGAGGTCTATAATTGTTTAACTGTTACTGGTATTTAGCATATCAAATACGACACAGGTAGCTTGCCAGGCTCTGCTGTGCGGGTAGCATACTATATATATATATATATATATATATATATATATGCACATATACATATATATATGTATATGTGCATTTATTCCCAATGGCTTCCCTATCCTTACATGTATATGTGACTGACAGCTAACATAAGAACCAGTAGTTCGTTGCTCTTTAAAATTGTAATATTTTATTTTGATTTATTTTGTGGGGAAGCATCAATTTTAACATAGACAGGAGGTTTAAATTTGAGTACTAAAGATTGGGTAGGAGAGATTGCAATGAGGAAAGACAAAAAGTTATCCAGGTTGAAATATCATTGGGAACAAAGACCAGAAGCAGGAATGGGGCTGAAACAATCTGAGAGAGATATTCACAGTAGCTGAAATGGGGAGTTTTGATTGTAAAGGTGTGGTAGGTAAAGCCAGTACAGAAGAATTTAGTCTACAGGTTATGAGCTTTGGAAAATATCCTAATGAGGTTAGATTTTATTCTGTGGAAAACGATTTGTTCTTTGGGGATCAAAAAATTTTGAGGCTCTATTATGAGTTGTTCATAGGTAAGTTTTAGAATGATAATGTGTGAAAGTAGGGTGGAAGAGAGGAAGGGAAACAGAGGAAGGGAGAATGACAGGAGGTGTTTTTAAAACCGTTTTGTGGAAGACTCTAGCAGTGCTGCTAGAAAGAAAAGAGATACTTCACCTACATGTAGGAGGCAGAATCAATGAGCTGGGTGGAGAGTATGGAGAGTTATGGGGAGGAATAACTGAGAATGACTAAGCAATGTCCAGCCATAATAATAGGATGCGAATATGTGACCTGTGTGTGCCTGGTAGGAGGAAGACTATATGGAGCCAGGTTTTGAATATATTCAATTTGAAATACTTGGTAAATATACAGTGCAGTGGTGGAGAGAGTTGAACTATGTCTGTCCTCCAAAGAAAGGCAAGGCTGGCATTTGTGTACTAAGTACAGGCACTGTGTCTGGGAGGACTGACTTAAGAAAAGAGAGGCAAGGGGTCAGTTAAGGTGATTATACTTATCGTCCCCATTTCGGTTTTTCAGTTTTATTTCTGATGATCTTAAATAAGCATGCTTCTTGGGTGGAACTTTGGCCTAATCCTCCAGCAAATGTCTCCCAAGTTTTCTTACCCTGGCTATTTGGTCTGCCATTTGGAGACGGCCATCCAGCTCTCGTCTGATCTGGGCTGCCTGCTCATCTGGATTGTCCAGCTGCACAAAAGCACACACATAGATACATTCAGTTAGGGGTCACACTTTTTTTTTTTAACTCCGTCACCCTCCCACTCACACTCCAGCCCCATTGGGCATATTTCACGAAAAGTTAAGGGCTATGTAAGAGACAAGTCCAATTTCATTTAAGCACTAAGTTAATTTCTCCTAGGATTTCCAGCATAATATGGAACATGGTTAAGACATATGAATGACCTTGAACAAAAAGTCACTTCTAAACAGCAACCATGCTTCAAATGAGGGGCCCATGGAGTTCTGTTTTGGTCTGATGAATAATGTACTATAAGGAAGTAGATGACAATATAAGTCACAGAAATCTAAGGGGCAGATATAAAGCATTCAGAGTGACACAGACCCTGCTACTATACCAGCCCAGGACCATGCAATATTAAGTTTTCATGGTATCATTAGCCCTAAGACCTTCTCAATGGGCACTCCAGATGGCATCCTGCATATTGATTTCTATATTGAAATCTGTCCTTCTTTGGTTTGAGCTATTATCATAATATCAAATATAAGTTCAATAAAATTATATTGAGTTATTATGGCATGAAGATTGGAATATTCAGGCATAACTGAACCTGGAAAATTCCCTACCTCTTCTGGTTTTCTGAAAAGAAAAGCTTTTTCTTCTTCAGTTTTACCCTAAATAGAATAAAGTGTACTGTTATGAAATCTTCATTCCTTTCCTATCTTTCACAAATCTTTGGAAGAGATTACAAACATTTCTGTAAAGGGCCATATAATCAATACTGTACACTTAAGGGCCATACGATCCCACAAGCAATGATGCAGTTCTTCTAATAAAGTGTGAAAATAAGCATAGAATTAATATAAATGAATATGCACAGCTGTGTTTTCATACCAATTTATTTACTTATTCTTTTATTTAATTGAATTAACATAATTTTGCAATATTGTATAGGTTATAGACGGCAGAGCCTGGCAAGCTACCCATGGTGTATTCAATATGCCAAAAAAAAAGTAACAATAATGGACCTCATTCCCAACAAATGGAGATGTTACTGGCGTCCTCTAGAACAAATCGATGAACAATGGGAAGAAAAGTGATACAAGTGATAGGTTATAGGTGTCACTTTGACATTTATAGACATCAAAATGAGCTTAACTGATAATTTTGATTAGCTGCTAACAGTAAAGTCAAATACAAGACCAACAGAATTTTATTTAAAACAATAGTTGGCAGGTCATAATTGCTAATCCCCATTAGATTAATTCAATCTATGTCTTTATTTCAAAGTAAGTCTAGTGCTATGCTTCAAACTATAATGGAATTTGCTTTTAGTAATTTATGATTCATTTCATCCACAGAAAAGTTTGAAAATTGGAGACAGAGACATTTAAATAGATTTCCTGAAGAATGTTCTCCTTAACAGTCTGTCACTGTCTGTCTTCCTGTTCATCATCGATTTGCCTCGAGCAGGCACCAGTAACATCTCCATATGACCTGTCTCATGCAAGTAGAGCCCAAGGGCACCTGCTTGCTCCAGGAACTTAAAGAGCCTCAAACCATTCCATCAGGTCATGGGAATGAGGTCTATAATTGTTACTGGTATCTGGCATATCAAATGCGACACGGGTAGCTTGCCAGGCTCTGCCGTGCAGGTATCATACTCTTGTAGTCATCTCTAAATCCAGCATTTATTGATGAACCCCGCGGCCGCTTGCAGCCGCCGCAAGCCAGGCTGTGATAGGCTGGTCTGCTGGGTGGAGTTCTGATGAGGGGGAATTCCGGATGTGGAAAATGGAGGCCCTCATGGATTGTGGGGGTCGTCTAGCTTGTTGTGAGGCTCTGCTGGGGTGGCGGGCCAGGGCTAGAACCTGCCATCCCTCCCGGGTGCCTCATGAGCGGCTGGGCACAGTAAGAGCCAGTAGCAGCTCTGCCCCATCTCTGTCTCTCTGCTTAACAGTAATCATCTTAAATATTCCAGAAGAGAAGGTTCTGGACAATGGACAGAAAATTTTAGAAAACATTGTGTTGAAATGCCTTAAATCTCTAAGAAGTTCTACAGTAATCCATTAGATATCAACAGGACAACTACATTTGAACTTAAACATAAGGTTATATTTTTGGCATAATACTCATAAGACACTGATTGGAAACCCTATAAAAATTAACAGTAACACTGCTGTCTAGTGGTCCATCTGATAACCATTTGCTAACAGGGGTATGTGGGAAACAGTGTCCTCAGTACTGTTTTTTAAGCTTCAGTGAGTTGTTTTTATTCAATTCCCTCTAAAGCTCAACTCTTCTTCAGATCAGGGGAAAACCCACAGGGGACGCTCAAAAGGGTATTGATCAAAACATAGGTGCAGACAAAGCATCTGACTGCTTCACTGACTGACAAGCAGAAAATAACAAGGTTAGGGGCTACTAGACTGCATACAGAGGTTTGAAGTGAACAGAAAAGACACGGTCAAAAGAAACAGCCACATCCCTGCCTTTCAGAAAAGAATGGAGTTCTGCAGCCTCAACCAGTGCAACAAGAAAGGGCAGAGAAAGGTAACTGTGAAGAGAGTGGGCGAGATCTTAACTAAGTGAACCTGGCTGATTCATTGATTCACTCATTTACTCATTCATTTAAATGAAGTATCTTCAGAGTTATACCAACACACTGGAATACAAAAAATAAGATAGACCCAACTTCTAGAGATGCTAACTATGGGAAGAACAAGTATGGTTATTTGACAAATTTGGGCAAAAGGAAAAGGGATTAGTATCTTTCAGCGCCTATACCAAATCTATGTATCCTATAACCTACACTGCATTCTTTTATAAGGATTCCCCAGAAACAGGTTTAATGTATGTTCTCCCAAGAAAAGGGATCTAGAGCCAAGAAATGATGCCTCTCTCCTAAAATATGCAATAACATATAATGGGCTTTAGTTGAAATATTGATAGAACGTAACTTAGATTTATTTAGTTCCATCTACCTTTTGAAAAGAATGTAGTAGTCCTATGCAGCAATGCTGGTGGACTCAAGAGACATAACCAGTGATGCTTAAGCAGTTCATGCTTGATACTTCAGTGCTCAGGCCCAGTGCTGTGCTATTTCGGGTTACCAGAGTTCTCTCACCGGTACTCACAGGAGGTGCTAAGTGTCAAATCTTAGGCTTTGCTCATGCTAGGTATGTGCTTTCCCATTTGAGCTGTATCTCTGGCACCCTCACTGTTTCTTTAACATAATTATCTCACTGGCAAAAAAAATTCAACAGAGCAGTGTGGGAAACCCTATACATGAAACATCTTGGTTAGTTAGAGGACACTGTTCATCTTCATTATTCAGAGGAGGAAACTGAGTTTCAGCAAGCTCAAGAATGTGCCCCAATACTCAAAGTTGGTAAAGGGTATTAGTCATTTGAAATTAGTCTGTCTTGGCTCTAACTGGAACTCTTTGATTCTGCATCATGCTGGCTTATGATGTGCCTGTCTTAGCTTTCTAATTGGTTCTGACAATGAACTGTTCAGTCCCCTCACTTTGTTCTTATATACATGGATTAATTTAACAAATACAACTGCTATAGTGGGGCCAGAGAAATGACTATTTTCTGTTATCTGTCACAACTGCCTAATTTCTTCTGGAGAAACTGTAGACTTGCTTATACCCTCCCTAAGAAATGATAGCAATAATGTGTGCATCCTTTACCTGGCACTGCCTCTTGATAGCTGTGTGACTTTGGGAGGATTTTCTTAATTTCTCTTGGTTTTACCTGTCTTCATTTGAATAATTGTCATGAGGACTCACATAGACATATATAGCATACTGTAGCCAGTGTTTGGTATGCAGAAAACCCTCAGGACATGGTGGCTGTATTATTAAAAAGCCCATGTTGGCTGTATTTCAAGCAAGGGTTACAAGAGAGTTCATATCAGAAGGTGCCAGATGGTATATGATCCTCCACAGCATAAATGTGGAGTCTTGGTCTGATGGTCTGTACAGAGAACAGGAAGTTATTCTGGGGTTCCCATCCCTGGACAAAATGTCTTGTCTTCTCAGTATCTTCCACTTTTTCCAGCTCTAAGTCCTTCTTATCCGTAAGACATTAATTAGTGTGTGTGTGTGTGGGGGGGAACTGGAAGGCGGACTCCTACTGTCTGATGGCTAATGATATGAAGGAAGGTTGAAAAGGCAGTGCAACGGCAACTCAAGGTCCCTAAAATAGCCCAGCATGAGAGAGAAGGCCATCCTCCTTTGGGAGCTTGACAGCCCCACTGTATGAAATCCAAAAATATAAAGAGAAATCAAGTAATTACCTTTCCAAATGCTGGAAAGAAAAGGCAGAGAGTGAGCTTCCATGGAAACAAGGTTCTGTTTACTGTGCTGGTCTTTTCCACTGAGGAAAGGAAGGACCAGCTGGAGAACCAGGTCAAGGGCAAACCTTTCCTGTTGACAACTCATTAGGGTTCAATATGTACATGTGCATGAGAGCTCTTTACCTAATTAGGCATATAATCTTACTGCCAGCAGAGGTCAAGCAGAGGCGGTGGGGTTGTTTTGACAAGCAAATTATCTCCTTAGATTTTTCTTTTTCAAGTGATGGAGAACTGAGCTCTGCACGTAAGTGGACACAGGTATTGACTAAGCCACCAGTTCAAGTCTTGGGATTCCTCACAGCTCAAGTAAAAAATCAATGCAGGGACAAGATCTGTCAGACCCTATCTTAGACTTGGGGACCTATAAATTCAGCAAATGAAATTCTGGGCCCAGTTACCCCACTTCCTACCTGCATGACCTTGAAAGTATCTTAACCTCTCTGGGTTCAGTTTCCTCTACTACAAAGAGGAAGTCATTTCTATCTTTTATGTAATTGCAAGAATAGTGTTAAGCAATATATGGTGTTAGGTCAGGGAGTGAGGTTGAATTAGATCCCAAATCTTGCCATTTTATTATCCTTAAAGAGAGAGCAAATGAGTGAATAAACTTGTCTGTTTCAATTTCCTAGCAGCAAAACTGGGATAAGATACCTATCCTGCATATTGTTAGAATGGTAAAGCACCTAGGTAATAATGGCCTATAGTTTTATACAGAGACTCACAGACATGGGGCAGAGCTGCTACTGGCTCTCCCTGTGCCCAGCTGCTCACGAGGCACCCAGGAGGGATGGCGGGTTCTAGCTCTGGTGTGCCACCCCAACAGAGCCTTGCAAGAAGCCAGACAACCCCCCACTCCATGAGAGCCTCCATTTTCCACATCTGGACTTCCCTCTCGTCAGAACTACACCCAGCAGACAAGCCTATTACAGCCCGGCCTGTGCGGCTGCAAGCGGCCACTCAGTTCATCAATAAATGCTGGACTTACAGATGACTACAAGAGTATGCTACCCGCATGGCAGAGCCTGGCAAGCTACCCGTGTCGTATTTGATATGCCAAATACCAGTAACAATTTTAGACCTCATTCCCATGACCAGATGGAATGGTTTGAGGCTCTTTATGTTCCTGGAGCAAGCAGATGCCCTTGGGCTCTACTAGCATGAGAGAGGACATATGGAGATATTACTGGTGCCCGGTCGAGCCAATCGATGATGAACAGGAATACAGTGATACAGTGATACAGTTTTGTACATGGTTTCTAGAATTTGGTACATTTTATGGTGCCCATTTATATCAGGTGTTCACCTCCCTAACTGCCCTTCATGGTTTATGAAAGAAATCAGATATAGGGATTAGGACAATCTGGAGCGACCTATATATGTCTGTGTTTTCACAGAAGAAACACAATCTGCACTTCTCTGTCCATAGCAGCATTATTCACAATAGCCAGAATATGGAAAAAACCTGAGTGCCGAGAACAGATGATTGGATAAAGAAACTATGGTACATCTACTCAGTGGAATACCATGCAGCAGTTAGGAAAATGAAGTTATAAAATTTGCCTATAACTGAAGGAAGGAGGAGGAAAAAGAAGAGGAAGAAGAGGAAGAAGAAAGAAGGAGGAGGAGAAGAAGAAGCAGAAGAAGAAACAGAAGCAGCAGCAGCAGCAGCAGAAGAAGCAGCAGCAGCAGCAGCAGCAGCAGCAGCAGCAGCAGCAGCAGCAGCAGAAGAAGAAGAAGAAGAAGAAGAAGAAGAAGAAGAAGAAGAAGAAGAAGAAGAAGAAGAAGAAGAAGAAGAAGAAGAAGAAGAAGAAGAAGAAGAAGAAGAAGAAGAAGAAGCAGCAGCAGCAGCTAGAGAGGCAGGATGTGAGTGAGAATCTGAGGACACTGGTGGTGTTAGGAAGGGTGCATAGGTGGAAGGATTGGTGCTGGAACACTGTATGACTGTGACCCAGTCACGAAAAGCTTTGCAATTATATATTTCACCATAGTATAATAAAATTTTATTTTTTAAATAGCTGTGTTTGACTTCCATCTGCCCTTTGCTGAGGCATCTTGGGCTGGGATCATGACCTCTTTTTCAACCCTTCACTTAAGAACTGGGAAATTCTAAGGGTTTCTGAAAAGCCTAGAAGAACATTTTTCAAAGTCAGGTTCTGGGGGAGCTTAGTTTTGTGTGTGCTCTAGGAAAAAGGGTTCTATGGCAAAATAAAGTTGGATCCTTTCAAGTGGTACTCAGGGGGCTGAGGGCTACCCCTAACTTCTTGTCTGGTCAATTGAGCAGGTGGTTCTATGTGAACGCCAAAGGATGAGATGCCATTCAGGGACCACCAGGGTTACCCAGGTAATGCTGGGTGAAAAGACCTCTGTGTCACACATGTGTATGCTAGGGGACTTTCAGATCTGTTCCTAGAAATTATTAGGGGATTATGTGGTACTGGAGATATAACTGGTAGACATGCATCATAATCCCTATACTATCTCCTCAAGTCACTTCTCCCAAACTTACCCAATCATTCATATCCCAATACCATGTTTGACACCTTAGGCAATTATTTTGTGTGCTTAGCTTTTCTCATATTCAGGTAAAGATTTCTTTCTAATTTTGGAAAGGTGGAGGCTATGGGATGGGGAGAGAGAAGCTAGCAACTCTAATGTGTCAATGGGTCTGTTTCTCAGTAAAGAAGGAACCCTCCCAGAAAGGGTCTGTCTGGGTCTAGGAAGATAAGAAATGATCATGGGGTCCCAGCTGGAGTCTTGTCATTAGCTTCAATATTTGATAGGGCCACCATGCAGCATGCTTGGGGAGACATTCTGGCCTCTACAATTTCCTTAGGGATGTTGGGATCCTCTGGCTCACATATGATGAAAGCAAGTTTAACTACGGATTCATTATTTTTTTTTACCGCCATGTGGCAGCCTTCAGCCAAGCATGATTTCAACATGCAGAAAAAATTAAACAGAGGCAGATTATTTTATGCATTATTTGAATAATTGCTTTGATTTCTGAAAATGGCTGTAGTGCCTAAATCTCAGAGCATCAAAACCACTGCAGCCTCAGGCCTGCAATGGAAATGATAGGGAACTGTGGTTGAAATGAGTTTCAGACACAAACTGGTTGGAAAGTGTTTTAGACATGAACTGTGCTTTGGAGGAGTTTAGATGTGTGGCAGTGACTTCAGGCTGTGGCTGAAGCCCTCTTAAGCTCCTCAGTCTACTTCATATACCCCACCCTGTGTTCATCATCCTCCTTCTTAGAGGCCTAGAATGCTTTGATTTCTCCTGTGGCCAGGTCTTGGCACACAGTGTCCATCACACCTGAGCACTTTTCTTTATCCCAGTAACAACTTTTTTATCCACCACCCTCCAGTTTTGCAGTAAATTCTTCTCTGATACCTGCAGGCTCAGTGAGGGTCCCCTATCAGTGTTTTCCTGGAACAAAGCCACTCAGCTTTATGAGGTTGTTCATGATGGCAACTGAACATGAACTCGACTAATGTTTACCTACCAGAGGGCACTGTGGGTGCAATCTTGCTCATCTCTTCATTCTGTGCACTTGGCATTGTGTCAAGCACAGGGTGTGTCTGAAGGCTGCCTGACTTCTTAAAAGAAGGATTTAGAGGGCTGGGGAGAGAGTACAGTGGGTAGGGTGGGAGGCTGCTTGTGTGCATGCAGTGGATCCAGTTCTGAACCCTGGTGTCCCACATGATCCCCTGTGCACAGCCAGGAATAATTCCTGAGTGTAGAGCCAGGAGAAACACCTGAGCAGAGCGGGGTGTGACATCCCCCACCTCCATAAATAAAAAAAGAAAGGAAAGAAAAAAAAGAGGGTGTGTTAACCATGACAGAAAAAAAGGAAAATGCCCTGTTCACAGTCACTCAGTAATCTGCGAGATAGCTGAAACCAAATACCCAATCTATCAACTCCTTTATTTTCTGGCTGCTAATGGCTGCATCCTGGGAACTGAATTCTCTGCAGGGACAAAGAATGAACTTGACTTCACCAGTTGTTTTCCTCATGGAGCACCCTTAACTCTTGGATTTTGGGAACTGAGGCATGCATGCTGTAAGAGCTGCAGCACAAGTCACCTGCTGATCTGAATCTAACTCAATATTTCCGCCTTAGTTTTTTCTTCACATTGCAGTCTGGCCCCTCACTTCCAGGGGGATTAACATCTGGAAAGGAGGCTGTCAAGAGAAACAGTGAGAGCACCTCAGCTCATCTTCTATGTTTTAGCAGCCCCATAGCTGCTAAAATTCTTTCAGAAAAGCTGCTCCAGCACATGAATGCACCTCCCTGGTGCACTGCAGTCTGGAAAGTTACAGGCAGGATGGAGTCAGCTTCCAGCCCACAGATCTGTCCCCCCACGCTCCTGCCTCAAGCACATACTGAGATTTAGATGGCAACTTTCTGTTTTCCATGCCCGACTACCAGCCCAAGTTCCTTTCCTCCTGTGTCTTATCTAGCTTTGTGTTTGTCTACCTTGACTACTGGTCAGCTGATGTCCCCCTCTTTCTCCTGCCCAGGTTCAAGTCCTTGCCTTTCCAGTATATTTGAGATGAGAAATCTCTGTGAGCCTTTACTGTTAATGTTTTTCAGAGTTCTTAAATCAAAATGGTAATAATAATAGTAATAATGATAACCTACCTCAATAGGATTCAGAGTCTCAGTGAGACAGTCTGTGTGTGATGCTCAGCAGATTGCCTGGCATACATTTCTACAAGCCTTAGCAGACCTTAGTTTCTATTATGCCATATCCTCATCCACCCTAATGCAAAGCGGGTTCTAATAACATCTAAAGAGGTCGGATATTCCCTCTGCTTTCAGGTAAGATCAATTTTCCAAAGGGTGGTACACACTCATTTCAGAGATACTTGGCTGTGTACAGGAGGGCTAGCCCTGAGAAAACAGAGAATGGGTTTTAAAATCACAAACCCATAAGACCCATCTCTCCCTGTTATAAACTCAAGGTGTTACCAGGGTTAGGGTTACACAACCTCTCTGAGTCTTTGTATCTGGAATTCTAAGAACATTCTCAGAGGGGATTGTAATGACGACTTTAATAGATATTTCTACAGAAAGGTTCAATGCATTATAGGCTTACTTGACTTCTATTACTGTTTGTAGGGTCAAAGTGGAAGAAATCTGCAAACTTGCCACTCATCTGAACCATTTACCAGGGCTCTATTCCAGAGTAATTTGTAGAGAAAAATACAGATTGGTGTTCCATACATACTCAATTACTTTCTGTTTTCTATAAAAATTACCCAAGGAGTTATCAGCTCATTTGTGGAAGAGTTAAAATAAGATCAGTGGTGTTTCTCTTTGTCATGCCTTATTTCCTCTCCCTGAGAAGACCTTCAGGAGGTCAAAGTATTCATTCTGAAGGATAAACTTCTCCCCTGATTGCAAAATGCAGGCTTTAGCCCTCAGAGTTTGCCAGCCAATGAGAGCACCCTCTGCATTTGAGTCACCAGCTTTATGTCTTTGCTGGCTTCTGGCAATGCAGTAAATATAACACCCGACCTCCAAATGCAGTAATTCTCTGAGCAAGGAACAAATAAATACATAAAAAATCCCCAAACAGAAAAGCAATTCACTCCTTTATGATCCTGCAGTGTTCATTCTCCCCCACCCCCCCATTCCCAGTGCAGGCCTGGAATGACCTCTGCTCTCCTTTTCACCATTTCAAATCTAACACGTCACTTGGAATCTATTTTCAGACCGACTTCTTTCATAGAAGCAGCTCTTCTTGATGATTTCTGCTTTGCATCTACTTGCTTTTATAGGCATTGTAGTTTGTGCAGTAACCCCTCCTTTCTATGTGTCACATGTCCTAGATTCCTTTTCCAGCCACAACAGGAGTCAGAGACTTAGGAACCTAAAAACAGTCATATCTGGGCTCAGAGCTTTGTCACCTACCAGCTCTGTGACACTGAGAAATACACTGAAGTCTCTATCTGTGGCATCCTCTACAAAGAGGAAGTCCTAAGAGTGACAATCCCTAAGGCAGAGACAAAGTACAGAAATGAAAAAGATGAGGTAATAGTCACAAAGCTCTTAATATGATGCCTTGAGTTTGAGGTGAGTCAACAAAATCAAGGTTATAATTGAGTAACATTGAGCCCAAGTCTAGTTTTTTTTTAATCTGGCACAAAAGACACAGCTGAACATGTTTGTGGATATCTTAATGCCCTTCACTGCTCCATGGGGATCAATGCACCTGAACTATGCTGTGCACAGGGAACTTGAAGTCTTGTAAGAAAGGGATAGGGTTTTGTGATTCTCTGTGGGAGTCTGGCAGCAGGAATCCAGCATTTTTTAAGTAGCAGGTGATTTTGTGAAGAAAGGATACTGCGGACTATGTTTGGTTTATCCCTTAACTCTACAGTCACCTCTTGAATAGCTCTTGAATCAATTACTCTGTCTATCCATTTCCTAGACCAGTCTGCCTTTGTCTTCGAGAACACTGAGTTGTTTTGGAGCTACACCCAGTAACGCTCAGGGGTTATTCCTGCTTTTGCACTCAGAAATTACTCTTGGTGGGGGTCAGGGGACCAGATGGTATGTTGGATTTATCCTAGGTTGACCATGTATAAGACAGGTGGCCAACTCACTGTACTATTTCAGCAACCCCTGAGAGAAAGTGATTTTTCATTGTGTCCTCTGGTACAGTAGTTTTTAATTCTGATTGCACAAAGGATCACCCAAGGGAAGTGATACCAAGGTTGTACTCTGATATATTTTATTGCCCAGGTGATTCCAGTTTGCAGAAAAGACAGAAACTCTGCCCAAATTCAGTTCTCAAACACTGATGCACAACAAGAATCAGAGAAACTGTTAAAACAGAGTTCTAAGCTTCATTATTGGACAGTTTTGATTCTCCAGTAGATCAGAGATGAGACACAAAACTGCCCTTATGATAGATAGCATCTGGGTGATATTTGGTGATATTGTCATTAGAGTATCACTCAGAGCAAGGATGAAATCTATGCTAAGCACTGCATTCTGTGCATATTTTTAAATGTACATTTACTCATGACACTTAACATGCATCACTAGTACTCTATTCTCCTTGAATCCAAGGTCCTTACAGAAATGTAGGAAGCTGCTACAATCTGGCTTCTGCACAGATCTGCAGTCTTCTTCTACCAGCAGGTAGAAACCCTTCTGGCTGCCTTAGAGGATGACATTCTTCTGCATTCTGAAATGTGACAAACTCCATGCTCTCCCCTCTGCTACTTTTATCTGGTCAACATTTACCCATTTAATTAAGTGCCAGCTTCAGTGTTGTTTCCCCAGGCATCTTCTTGGTCCCAGCCTAGATCATTCCCTGTAGACTTCTATAGCACTTGAAGCCTCTGTGGTCATTCTCATCACATTTGCATTATCTGCTCATGTCATGCTCTCTGCGAGATTATAAATGTCACAAGTGCAAGGGCAAGGCTCTGTCTGTCCTGTTTGCTATGAAATCTCCAGTGACTGATGCATTGTAGGGAAGAAAGAAATACAGAATAAATGTGAAATAGAGACAATATGGTCTACTTTGCTGGGTTATTTTGATGAGCCAATGAAATAAGTATATCCGAGCCTTTGCTGTGTCTAGCACTTACCAGGCACTCAAATCATGACCTCGATAGGACTCTGAATGCAAGGTGTTGTTAAGGTTATTAAATCCTGTTGAACATACTCTGAAATGGAGTAAGTAAGAAGACTGAGTGTAACTAAAGTGGTATGAATAATAGCAGTCTGGACCCCTTCCTAGCTTAGGGACTGGTAATATATTTTTTAAATTTTATTATACCACTGTGAGATATACAACTAAAAAGCTGTCCATGATTGGGTTTCAGTCATACAGTGTTCAATCACCCATGCCTACACCAGTGCACCCTTTCTAACATCAATGTCCCAGATTTTCTTCGCCCCCCAAAGCCTGCTTCTATGGCAGATACTTCTCTCTCTCTCTCTCTCTCACACACACACACACACACACATACACACATTAAAACACAATCATCATTTAAGACATATATTTAATTCTTGCTTTGTATCAAATATTATACTATATGTTGTGAGCACTTAATAATAAACAGAACTTGCCTCCTAGAAGCTTATTGTAAACACAAGAGTTCGCATATAGAACATTCAGTATTTATTGTGGCCTGGCACCCTGCCAGTGTTTCATTCATCCTCTCATTTAGCAATTACTATTATAAGCAATACCACTTTACAGCTGATA
Source organism: Cryptotis parvus (assembly GCA_021461705.1). Taxonomy (NCBI): domain Eukaryota; kingdom Metazoa; phylum Chordata; class Mammalia; order Eulipotyphla; family Soricidae; genus Cryptotis; species Cryptotis parvus. The sequence continues at coordinate 96,194 of JAJIBD010004887.1, forward strand.
GAACTGAGGTTCAAAGAGTTGAAGTAATATACTAAAGAAGTAGAAGAGCTGGAAGAGAAACTCAATTTTGAAGCCAGAGTGCAAGCTTTGAACAAGTTTCTGTTACAATTCTTGTCCAGAATAACTTTTAGGATTCTTCCAAAGAAAAACATACGTGGAAAATTTTAGGTATTGTATACACATACTTTTTTTTAAATTAGTTTTGAAGTTAGATTTTACTAACTTTTGAAATTCTATTTAGTCATCGAATTATAAAATGATCTTTTTTTTCTGCTTCCTTGGGGCCACATCTAGGGGTCTCAGGGGTTTCTCCTGGATCTGCACTCAGGAATTACTCCTGGTGGTGCTTGGGAGACCATTTGGGATGCCAAGGATTCGTGAGCCATGTACAAGGCAAGCATTTTCCCCACTGTACTATTGTTCCAGACCCCAAAATGGTCATTATTTAAAAATGATCTCTTTTCCAATGTCCCAGGGAAACTGGTGGCAGGAAAGTGGGCACTCTGGTGGTGGGTATAGTGTTGAAATGATGTATGTATGAAATTATTATTAACAGTATTATAAATCATGGAACCTCAATAAAAATGTGCCTTTGGCAATCTTCATGAATATTATAACGAATTAAATGCTCTTTTTTGGTGCTGCTGATTAATATTGATATCTCAGCACAATTGAACTGTGAGGAAAACAATTTATAACTGGCAAAAACAATGCATTAACAGGAAATTAAAAAATGTGCAATGTTGCCTAAAATACCTCTATACACTAACAAAGTTGAAATCATTTGCTAAAAATGACTGCTTATAACTTTAAAAAGGAAGTGAAATTCATTTCAAATATTGATTTCAAGTATAAAACGTATTTGCAAGATCAGAATGAAGGTAAATTTTTCAGCTTGTGCAATTATTACTTTAATAAATGGATAGATGCACAGAGGCAATTGTATATGTTCATGTAGATATCAGCGATACCTAACAACAGAAACCTTAGAGCTTAGAACATAGCCCTAATTTAAACTGAGGTAAAACAGTATAATTTTCAAGTGACATGAGAATTGTCACATGTACCTCTATTTCCCGTGAGATATGACATGCTTAGCTCCTAGCCCCAGTCTGATGGTTATACAAAAACCTGGTAGAAATCGGATCTATTTATAAATCTAACCATGTATATCATTATCCTATTTTGCCTGCCCTAAAAATTGTGTCTTCCTTGGTGATACCATTGTTAAAAGCCAAAAATATTTATAAAGGATGTGTTTCACTGATTAAACCTGTCAAAGGAACTACTGATTTCTAATGTCAAATCCATAATCAAGCAGAAAAACTTATTAGTTATTTTATAATTCTCTGTAGGCAAGAGGAGGAGACAGTATTAAAATAGTGAGGTCTCAAATTTTCCAACAGACAGGAATAAAGAAATGTCTAAATTCCCCAAATTACACTGCCAGCATTTATTAAATGCTGCCTGAACGAAATATACCGCATTGTCTGTTACAGAAGAGCAAAGGTACTAGGATATCATCTATTTTAATATATGTGACAGTTCTTACTTGTTAAACTATATTGACATCTACTCTTCACATTCAGCAAGTTGGAGAATTATGAGGGATAGTGGTACATTTTGTATTTTCAATGAGACTTAAGTCGATAATCTCAAGTCAAGTCTATATATAAGGAAAGATAATTATGTGTTATACTGAAAATGAAAATTAAGAAGTGGAAACAAATTATTCAGGATAACCAATGTATTTCAAAATAAAAAGTTAACCCTGAATGTCAGTGATGTAACAACAGTCTATTTCTTGTTTACACACATGAAGCCATACTGGATTAGGGAGGAGTCAGTTGTCAGTCAGCAACCAGTTCGGATAGAAGCACCAACAGTTTGTTATGCGCTATCTTAATAAGTGGCTTCTAGGCTCACTGTGACAGAAAAACATAAAGCATGGAGAAACTCTAAGCCTGACTGCTGAGTTTAGTCCTATGGATTCAACCACATAGGAGGCTAGAAAATATAAGTGAGCATAAAGTTGGTGAAAATTATTTTCTGCCATTGAAAATATGGGTCCTGGTGAAAGTTTTTATAACATAAAACCAAATATGAGTCCTAGAACTTCCTTAATTTTTCATATTATTTGGCTGTGTAGACCAGTGCTCTTCAATATGTTTATACTTATGGAGCCACACCTGCCCTGTGCACTCCCCCAAGGACCAGCAGTTAGAGCGAAGGTGGTAGACCAGTAGTTTTTAACCCTCCTACATTTGCAGACTGGCACCACCAGTCCACAGACTGGTGGTTTGAGGATGTTTGTGTAGACAATTCTACATCAATTCAAATTAAGTGACAGGGAACTATTTTTGCATTGTGAAAGGTAAATATGGCTATGGCCAACAGGAATAAGAAAAAAACACTTCTAAAAGAGAGAGCTGCGAATAAATAGCATTTTAATCATTTTAAATAAAAATGATGTTGATAGAAATATATAGTTCTGAGTCTTGGAGAGGCTCGAAAGTAAAAGGGCCCTAGGGTCTCAAAATCTAATTTATTTCTAATGTACTTACAATTTTCCAGACTAAGAAACATTTTGAGTGGGGAGACCACCATTAAGACTCAAGATTTCTCATCTCTTGAAATTCTGTTTGCAAGACTAATCTCTGTGAAGCTCTTCTTAAGATTAAATAGTTTATTCTCTGATGCTTCCCTTTAATATTTACAAAAGCAAAGAGAATGCTTTTAAGGGCCTTGAGAGAAAAACCCTGCAGTAATTGTAACAAAGATTCTTCCCTCATAAATTACTATAAAATCACAAAACTAATAAAAATTTAGTCTATGGTCCTAATTAACCACAAGGAAACTTACTCTTAAGGAAAGTACATCACAAGGAATAGGAATTCACAATGTGGATTTTATTTTTAAAAGAGCATTATAAAATGCATGTATCAAGTCAATACTCTACCTTTTTCATACTGGCATTCCTGTACATAAGATTGATTCATGAAATTATGCCTTCCAGCAAGATGTTTTTGTATTCTAAGGAGGGATAATGGAGAAATACATTTAAAAAAAGAAATGATTTTTTAACAGGAAATAAAACCCCAATGATTTCGAGTAGAATAATTTAGCTGGCATAAAAAAGATTTTTCAGTACATATTCATGTAGTGATTGCCTACAGAGAGATATTTCATTCCCTAGGTTGACAGGAAGTTCTTAGAATTATAAGCCAATGTATTTTGGTTTGGGGCTACACTTGGCAATTCTCAAGGGTTACTCCTGGCTCTGCACTCAGTTATTACTCCTGGCAATGTTCCAGGGACTATATGGGGTGCAAGGGATGCAAGGGATAAAACCGGGATCAGCCTCATGCAAGGCAAGCACCCTATCCAACTTAACATCTCTCTGGCCCCTAAACAATGTACTTTCTAATTCAAAATTTATCCTCTCTTATATTTATCACTCAATTTATAATTATGATCATTTTTTATTTCATCAAAATATGATTAAGCCAGGTACCTTCTTGGTTTATGTGAAAAAAAAAGGGGATAATCTCAAAAATTGGGTTTGGAGAAAATGAGATACCTAAATAGTTCCAAAATCCCTAAAAAGTTCTGCATAGGTTATTGTTGTTGGTGGTGCTTTACCTCCTTTAAGTTCAGCAGAGATTTTGCTGACATTTTGGCAAAATATTTGCTTCTATTATTATTATTATTATAAAATTCTACCATGGAGATATAGAATCATGATGCCACAAGGCCCCTGCTGGTTTGAGACAGTGTTTAATGGATTCGGTCTCTGCAGTCTGACATGTTCAGATGAATTAGAAAATGGTTGATTAAAAAATTTAGAGTTGAGATAAAGAAACTGCCATTTAGGCAGGCTATGGGAGCGGGGAGGAAATTGGGGACATTGGTGGTGGGAAATGGGCACTGGTGGAGGCGGGGTGCTGGAACACTATGTGACCGAAATCTCCAAACATGAACAACGTTGTAATTGTATATCTCACGGTGGTATAATAAAATGTTTAATTGAAAGAAATTTAGAGTCGACGTAAGCGTCTAGCCTGCATGGAACAAGATAACCCCCCGGGTGACAGCCTGTAGCTTTGATGTAGGAAAGTTGGAAGGAATCTCACGCCCTGATACGGAGTCAGACTGCTGCACCTAACAGAAAAAATTCTGAAAAATTCATAAGCTTCCTCCTCTTTAATAATTAATCTTTAAGTCAACAAGCACTGGCAGTTTATACTAGCCACCACTGAGCAACAGACAAATACTCGAGCTATACCACCCTCTGCAAACCCCTCTGATTTAGTAATTCCCACAGCAGTCTTTGGTTTCTTATCAGAAAAATTGCCAATGTCAACTGTGACATTTGCCCTCAGAATTTATAAACTGAAAACAACCTGTCTCTCCTTTTGCCAGTCTCCTGAAGAGGGTTTTAATTCAACACAAACTACAATTGGTATCTTTCTTGTCAATATTCTCTATGTCCTGAAAATTCTTAACTGGGTGGTAATGGGGGAATGATTTTTTGCATCTCAGAGGACATCTGGGAGAGTTGGGGGACATTTCAGTTAACATTAAGAAGAAGGAATGCTACTGGAATTTAGCAGGCACAGACTAGACATGCTGTAAACATCCAACAATGTAAAGGTTGGCCCCTATAACAAGGAATTATCCAGTTCTAAATGTCAATCATGCTGAGACTGAGAAACCCTGCTGTAGACACTGACCTTGGGCAGGCAAGAGGTTTGCCCTGACAACACTTGATTATGGGGGGCAGAGAGATCACTGCTATACTGACATGGGAGCTTAACTTCACGATGTTAATCCTCTTGCTCTTCGGGCGCTTCTCAATATTACCAGCTGGGCTGAGATCGGAAATAATTTGAGGAAAAAAATAGATCAGAGGGAAATGTTGGCAGTTCATACTGTGGTTAAGAAATGTATTCAAAAGGTGCCAGGTTTGCAAAAAATAACCTGGATAGGTATTTGTGGAGCCTTGTTCTAGAGATATGTTCGCAAAGATTGGGAAGAGAAGAGGTTTAACTACCAAGATCTTGCTGGAAGCATGCTGAGTGTGCCAGGCCTACTGGGAGTTTTATATGTAACATTCATAACAACGTCTTGTTCTGTGGCGTTATGAGAAGCAACTTTTCTCTCTAACAAACTGTCACATGTCAGTTTGTCACATGGGGATTGTCACATAAAAACCAGGTCCCAACATGTCAACCAGAAGAAAAGGTGATGACAAGTTCTAACCATGTCTCCTTAATTTCAAAGCCTACGATCTTCCCAGTTCTTAATCAGAACCCATGAACAGCCAGACCCGGTGAGAATGGAAAAGAAGGAAAAGGGTTTTGTCTTATCCCATGGCCTATCTTTTTCTCTAACTCACATTAAAAGTGGAAAAACACTACTTCTTTCTTTCCTGGGCTGACTTTGTCTTTCATTCTCACTAAATTCTATCTCCTATAATATTATTCATAGGTTTCTCATAGTTACTATTTCCTAAGGAAGGGAAAAAATGAATACTTGATACTAATATTCTTATTTCTGGGAATTTTTTCCCTGGGCTGAGAAACCATACTAATCTTGCCAAGAAAAAGGAGTTTGACAGGAATTCACATTACTGAAGATCTCAAGTCAGTTTCTTTTCCTTGGAAAGCTTCTCAGTGACGGTGAAGTTGAGATTTCACGGACCCAAATTTATGTCATTCTTCCTTTGTTAAAATTTACTTTAAGCATAAATTTAATTTAAGCACATTTTATATGATTTCTTTCCAGAAAAATAATTATGAAGTAGAAATCCTTTGACCCAAGAAGACCTCTGTAATGAAATGTTGGCAATGATTCTTATTTAGGAAAAGGAAACACAAACTTTAGCAGTACACACCCACTCTTCAGAGATTTTATGAATCTTTCAACTTGATCAGTTACCCTTACTCACCATCAAAATTACTTGGAAAGATTGGGTTGCCTGTAGGGAGCTGATTATATCATTTTTCTCCCCATAAGATGTATACTTTGCAGTCACCTGGCTGAACTTTGTCTAGTTGAGCAGATCTAAAGTACAAGGTGATACTGGAGAAATCAGCACCGGGGTTAGAGCACCTGCCTTGCAAGCACAAGTTTAAATCTTCAGCTTCCACATGTGCCAAATGCAGTGCTGCAATCTCTACTGTTTGAGCCTTGTAGTTCTTCTATCTGTGATTTACTCTACCCAAAACAAATTCCAGATGTACCACAATAAGGAGTGTGTAAGCAGGTTGCTCCTTCTTGAAAACTCCTACCCAACTCTACCCAAGCAGCCCCTGCCTCCTTTCCTCTCCAGGGTAGCTGTTCCACCACACTGTCATTTAGTCTCCTTTCCCAAAGGCCCTCAAAAACTGCGCACTCTCCATCACAGGTTAATTTGCAATTTGTATATCCTTTGCTGTGACTGCTGAAAAAAATTTGGTTTTCCATTAATGTGAGTTCTGGCTCAATGAAACTTTAGCTTGGCTATTAAAGGTTTAACTTTTTTTTTTTTTTTTTTTTGCTTTTTGGGTCACACCCGGCGACGCTCAGCGTTTACTCCTGGCTTTGCACTCAGGAATTACTCCTGGCAGTGCTCACGGGACCACATGGGATGCCGGGGATCGAACCCGGGCCGGCACAGGCCGGCCGCGTGCAAGGCAAACGCCCTACCCGCTGGGCTATCGCTCCGCCCCTAACTTTTTTTTTTAATGAGAAAAAAAGGGAAATAAACTTTCAAGTAAAGTCCTTTAGAGATCCCTCCCAACCCAGCACTTGCTACTGTAGAACCTGGTGTTTTTATTATTTGCATGTGTCTAATTCTCCTACAAGACTAGAAATTTTTCAGGCCATAAACTAAACATTTCTCTCCTCATCTCTGCTAGAATGTTGAGGAAAGAAATGGCAGGCCATATTATTGTGTGGACGAATCTACATGAACAAAACCTACCTGGGATTCTCAGACAAACCCTAATTTCTAAGCCGCCACTACAAAATCTCATTTGAAAGAACACCGGTTCTTCCATCACAACTCAATGATCTCATCATGCCACCCTGATCTTCAGGAGTCCTGTGCTTCATGCCAAATTATGTTCCAAACTCACTTAAACAATAGGTAGGGAGACACAGGGGCTGTTGGAGTGTAAAGGACAAGAGAGAGTGGGGAGCGATAGCCCAGCCGGGTAGGATGTTTGCCTGCACGCGGCTGGCCTGTGCCCGCCTGGGTTCAATCCCCAGCATCCCATATGGTCCCCCGAGCACTGCCAGGATTAATTTCTGAGTGCAGAGCCAGGAGAAACCCCTGAGCATCGCCGGTGTGACCAAAAAAGAAAGCAAAGAGAGAGAGAGAGAGAGAGAGAGAGAGAGAGAGAGAGAGAGAGAGAGAGAGAGAGAGAGAGAGAGAGTGAAAAGGACCATGTTAGGCCTTACATTCTCCAGAAAAGAACCTTACCTTAATTGGAGAAAAATCTTACCAGAAGAGTCACATGCCATGCGATGGTCACACCTGCAGAAGCACTAAAAAGTATTGCAGGATTGCCTAACCTTATGGACAATGTATTCAGAAGGAGTAAGAAAATAAGCAGAAGGAAAGAAAGTGAGCTATTTTTTGGCAGCACAAAGGATGAAGACAATTTGGAAAGGTGAACCATTCTCTCTTAAATAATTGAAATCCTATTTCACAGCCCACAGATTTTTGTGGTTGTGTTTTGATGCCACAATAAAAGTATTTCTGGAATCAAGAACTCATTTTTCCTTTAAAGACTAAAGTTTAAAGGAGCTTTTTAAATTCATTGTTTATTGTACCTTATACCTCAGCATAGGTATCTTATAACCCTCAGAAGCCAGTGAACCACTAAATGATCAGTAAATGCCAGAATGGACCCAGTAGATTTCAGTTCTGTAAGACACTTAAATCCCAAAAAAGAGCTTAGCAGAGAATCCTCACATGGACGCTCCAAGCACTAGAAATGCTAGTTTTTCTTGAATGACTTTTGTTATTCCTTTTTTGAGTATTGTCTTCCTACTCTAAATGCTAGTGTCTTAAGAATTATCTCCAAACACAATTAGTGTTCGGCAAGTCACAGGTTCTTCAGGTTAGTCCAAGTTAATATTCTCCTTCCCTTTACTGTTGAGCATAGCCAGAAGCTGTGCAGTGAGAGAAAATCATTTCAATTTTTCTTAACTTTGAATTTAGATGCAAAGCTACAAATTTCTATCACTGAGCCTTGGACCAGCATTAACTTAAAATTATTATCATCATCATCATTATTATTATTATTATTATTATTATTATATTGAATCACTGTGAGATACACAATCACAAGGCTGTTTATGACTGGGTTTCATTCATACAACGTTCCAACACCCATCTCTCCACCAGTTCACCAGTGCACACTTCACACTACCATTATCTCCAGTTTCTCTGCCTCCACCCCTTCCCAGCCCGTCTCTATGTTAGGTACTTTTCTTCTTTATCTCTCTATCTGTCTCTTTGTCTCTGTCTCTGTTTCTCTGTCTCCCCACCCCCCACATTTTGGGCATTATGGTTTGCTGTACCGATACAGAGAGGTTATCATACTTACCTTTACCTACTTTCAGCATGCAGTTCTTATCCAGAGTGATCCTTTCCAACCATCACTGTTATAGTGGTCCCTTCTCTATCCAAATTGCCCTTTTCCCCAGCACTTAAAGCAGGCTTCCAAGCACAGACCAATCCTCTTGGCCCTTGTTTCTACTGTTCTTGGGTATTAGTTTCCTAGTATATATATATATATATATTTTTTTACATTATATAAATGAGTGCAATTATTCTATGTCTGTTCATCTCCTTCTCACTCATTTTACTCAAAATACTCTCAATATCCATCCATTTGTAAGTGAATTTCATGACTTCATTTTTCCTGATAGCTGCATAGTATTCCACTGTGTACTATAGTTTCTTTAACCAGTCATCTGTTCTCTGGCACTTGGGTTGTTTCCAGATTCTAGCTATTGTGAATAGTGCTGCAATAAACATAGAAGTGCAGATGGCTTTTCTGTTGCATGTTTTTGGTCCCAGTGTATATTCCCAGACTGGTATTGTTTGGCTGTGTGGAAGCTTAATTTATAGCTTTTTAAGGAATGCCCATTTTAATTTTTATTATTATCATTAGATAAAACACTATAGAATTTTAGGGGTATAACTACATATTATAATGTAACTGTCTTTCACTTCTTTATTTCCCTTAGCATAATCTTAAAGTCCTACACATCTCCCCCACCCCACAAAAGCACAACTTCAATTTTTAACAGACTAATATTCCATTGAGTATATACACCACAACTTCTTTGTGTGTATTCTATTTCTTTAAGTAATGGCATATAATTTTTCAATGCATGTCTTTTGCCCCCTTTGTTAGGTTTATCCCATATATTTAAATTTTTTGATGCAATTATAAATGTGATTTTAAAAATTTCCCTTTTTGGGGCTGGAGCGATAGCCCAGCAGGTAGGGCATTTGCCTTGCACGCGGCTGGCCCATGCTGGCCTGGGTTCGATCCCGGCATCCCCATATGGTCCCCTGAGCACCGCCAGGAGTAATTCCTGAGTGCACAGCCAGGAGTAACCCCTGAGCATCGCGGGTGTGACCCAAAAAGCAAAAAAAAAAAAAATTCCCTTTCCTTTGACTCATTGTATATGGAAATGCAAGTGATTTATCATATTGATCTGTATCTTCCCACTTTACTAAACTCATTAAATATTTATAGTAGGGGTTTTTGTGTGGTCTTTAGGATTTTTATTAGAGTATATGAAAATAGCAATAGTTTTACTTCTTTCCATTTTATATGATTTTTACAATTTATTCTTAATTGATTGCTCTTGGTAGGCCTTCTAAAATAATGTAAAATTACTGGTGAGAGTAGAGATGCTTGTCTTATTTTGGATCTTAGGAAAAGGATTTCAGTTTCTCACCACTGAGTAGGAAGCTAGCTGTGGGCTTGTCCTCTAAGACCTTTATTATGTTTTCCCAAATGTACTTATAATACTTTTCTGATTTATTGGAATTTTTATCCAATGGATGTTGACTCTTATAAAAATTTTCCCTTTTATATATAGCTATGATAATGTGACTCATATCTCTTTTTTTGTTTATATGATGTTTTAAATTAACTTATTTTCATATGCTGAATTATCCTTGCTTCCCTGAAATGGCTTCTACTAGATCATGATGAAGTAAGTATTCTCTTGTGTCACAAACACATCGTAAACACAACTAGGCATTGTGCTTGGTGCTATACTATAATCAGGAGGAAAGTAACTACTTATTTCCTCCTGGAATTTGGAATTTTTAATCTAATGTTGAGTGTGAACATTAATTAGTAACAATGCACGTTAATGTAAATAGATCATTTCTCCCAAGGATCAAAATAAGACTTTAAAAAAAGGTCTCACCTAACAGTTTTTGGATTGAAGAACTATTTTGTACTGGTGACATAATAAATCAAGTTCAACTCATTATATTCATTTTATTAACTAAATAAAAGTGAGTTGGACTTTACTTCACTTTATGCATTTTTATATCTTTTACTTAGATTGACCCCAGAATGCAGAGGTTAGAGAATCCTCACACTGGCCTCAAGTTCCTCTCATTATAGTAATGCACAGAAAACACCAGCTTCAAGCTGGTTCTTAATAGCATAACTGTGATGATGGTGAGAGCTGTGGGCTCTAAACACCATAGGAGTGTCTGTGGTATCAAGAAAGGGCTGCTCCCCTTGAGGCTGAAGGCCTGAGGCTCAAAACAGCAGGAAAACTTTGTTTATGGCAAAGAGGGATCAATAGTCTTGTTTTTCTAGATTAGGGTGGAAGGAGGATTAGAAGTGGGTGGTGGCAAATCCCTCCCAGCTGTGCTTGTTTTTTCTAAGAGGCTGCTATCAGCACGCAATTTAAAGCAGCTAAAGGTCTCTCCTCAGTGCCCTCAACATCAGTTTCTGAAGTTTATAAATTGATGCTGATCTATGCAAAAGTCCCCAGAGGGACAGGGAATTCTGTAAAGTATCATCTTATCCAAGAACAAATCATTTCTGTCAATACCAGACACACTGTTTTGGGAGTCTGTTAATAAGTTCTAAGGAAAAGGACTAGACTTTTGCAAATGAAAGGAATTTCTTGTTGCATTCAGTTAAATGACAAGATGGTACCGGAAAAGGAGGTTATGATATCAGGGTACTAAGAATTTAGAGTCAGGAGGAATTGGTTTGAATATTTTCCAATTTTAGAGGTATCAGTACTACTTCATCTCTTTGCAAATATTATCAATTGTGTATTTTAAAATTCTGTCTTCAAATTTAACATTATGCATTAAAAGTTATCATTGCTGCTTCCTGGTTGACCTTTTACTGGCAAGGTGGGGCAGTCTCACAAGTAGTGTACAGGAAGCCTGGGGTACCCTTTCTGGGGTTTCTCAGTCAACTGGGCCAGTGGTGCAGTGAGGGGCCTAAGGACGTGGTGTTCTTTGGGCTCTGGTGCCAAGGCTTACCTTGACCACCGTGCTGGTGCTTGGAGTCTGATGTGGTTCCAGGCTTGAAAATGAGGGTAGCCTCATGCAAGGAAGCAATTAACTCAGTACTATCTCTTGACACTTTACTTCCATCTCAACAAGACTATGGTAAACATTATACACACATATGACATACTATATACATACATACACATACACACATAATCATTATATATACACATATATACATACATACACATATACACAAAATTATTTACAATGAACTCTCAGATACATATTACCAAACTGCACAACTGTGCAATAGATGGAAGTACAGCCATGTGAAATAGATGGAATGAAAATGTCAGAAAGGTAAAGACAAATTCCCAAGTAAGTAATTCAACAAGTCATTCTTTTAATTATTTAGGGTTTTCACTATGTGTGGTGCAATAATTATGTTACATCAGTGAGGTGGTAAAACACTATGGTTAGGAGAATTCATTAAAAAATAGAGTCTATTGGACATTTTCTATCAGTGAATCAAGGCTTCTCAGTTTGGTGAAACAGAGCGCTTTCAATGAATCTGACTAGAGGGTCTATTAGTCCTAGTCTGTTTAGTGCCTTACCTAAATAAAAACTAGCAGAACACCTTTATTACCATGAGAGCCAAAAAATGTCTCCACAAGCAAATGTCCTTATGGAGAATAAAACTGATTGAGAACCACTGAACTAACAGTTCTGTGAGCCTTGGTTTCTCATCTTGAAACGGATATGACATTCTGACTAAAATTATTGTGGCTAATAAACTGATTGAAAGGAAGCCATCACTGCTACTTCACATTCTTACTCATGTCATCCAATCTTTAGGAAATGCCTACAACATGTGTGCAAACAGGAATGTAAAGGACAATTCTGGCTTTCACCTTTAGGTCATTCCTTTCATATAGAGAGGGCCATTTGTTGCAGCAAGTTCTAACTTCCCATCCAGTCAAAGTCTCATTTTGTTCTTGCCCTTGCCACCTGTAAACATATTCCTGTCCTCCTCACTTGTCACCTATATTGTAAGAAAAGTTTCAGGTTTTGAAACACTTTTCTCAAGCTGATCTTCCATACTTCCAATGACCAGTATCTGGTCATTTTATTCTCCATTGGGTAAAATGAATCACAAACCCCTTGGAAGATCTGGGTATCAGAGGAAATAGGGGATACTGTCTCACTTGACCCATTATCCCTGGGATATTCATGTTGGCGCTGAGAACTCATTGGGAAGAAAGGAGAAACTGAACTTGATATTATGAGACACAGGGAAAAATATCTTTCTAGAGTGCAAATAAGAATAATAGTGTGACAAATGATGTTTCTTTTGACTCTTTTTACTAAGCTTTGATTTGGCAGTTTTAAAGACTTTTAGTGCTATTTGTAGAAAAAAATTTAGTACCAACAATGAATTTATCTTGACTATAGAAAGACTGACATTTGATTTCATCTAAGCAGTTTAAATGCTTTCTCCAGGCAGAACAGTGCAATTATTTTTTTTCATGCTGCACCTGAGTTGGGAAAGATGAATTCTTCTATTTTTTTGTTCTATTATTACCCTAAGTGACCTATAAGCACTTTTCCTATGTGAATTTAAGACAAATGTACACAATGAACTTGAAAATCGTAATGTAAACATAATTAAGAGATAATGCCAAGAAAGTAGAATGTCAACTTGATTTAATGACCTCCAATTGCTCTAAAAGTGTGGAAAGAGAAGAAAACCAATGCTGAGAAATATAGGCTGGGTGTTAGCCACGTCCTTCGTTGAATGTCAGTGTCCTAGGGTTCCCTGAGTGATAACTGAATTTCTCTAAAATGTAGTTTTATAAAATGTAGTCAATTCTCCATCATTTTCAGGAAGGGAGATTCTAGGACATTTAAAAAAATCAACACATATTAATTAATTTGCACTAGGTTGATATGTTTGCAAAGCCCTATGAATGAAAGTGAGCTTGACATTATAAAATTTTTGCTGCCAAATTTATCAAACCCTTGTTCTAATCTTAGGTTCTGCTTCTGGTTGATATATCAATTCTCACAAATGTACTAATAGAGTTTTAGATCATATTTATCTGGTGAAACATTTCTTGTTTAAAAACTGAAAAAAAAAAGATTTCAGAAAGAAGCAGTTCTTGAGATAGCCAGAATGGATAAGATTTTAAAAGATGAAAAATGGAAAGGCCAGAGAGGATATAAGGATTAAGGCACTTGCCTTGCTCAAGGCTGACCCTGCTTTGACATCCTGCACCCCATGATCCCCTAAACAACACAGAGATTGACTTCCAAAAATAGTCAGGAAAACTTTTGGGTGTGGCCAAGCTTTCCCCCACAAAGGGAGGGATTCTAGCTGGAGGGATTCTAGCTGGAGGAAAGACTAAATGATTAGTCACATGTTCAGAAAGAGAAAAGTGGTCTGGTCTGGTTTTCCACAGGATACAATTGGTAGAATATAAATGCTTTAATCTGGGATAATACTGATTCTTCATTAGGTCAGAATTCCAATCAGCAGCTCACCTCACATACCTGGAGTAAAGATGTCCTTCGTCCTTTGGTAGTCCTGTGAAATAATATTTTTTTTTTTTGGCTTTTTTGGGTCACACCCGGCGACACTCAGGGGTTACTCCTGGCTCTGCACTCCAGGAATTACTCCTGGTGGTGCTCGGGGGACCATATGGGATGCCCGAACCCGGGCCGGAGAAGGCCGGCAGCGGCAAGGCAAATGCCCTACCTGCTGGGCTATCGCTTCGGCCCCCTGAAATAATGTTTTTAAGTAAAATTTTTACCTTATCTTAAAATTCTGGAAGATCTGTCAACAGTCAACCTATAATGTTCGAGGTAAAGACTTTGAAAGTTTTTGGAGGCAAGGTACGAGTATTCAATGTCCTGTCTCATTTGGTCGCAAGAACTCATGCCAAGTGGGTGAAAAAAAAGCATTAATGCTCAAAGAGAGAAAGAATGAGCAGACGAATAAAGCACCAGGGATTCAGGATCACAATGGCCTGAACCATGCTAGTAGTGAGTGGCAATGGGTTGGGCAGTGTCAAATGTAGGAACAAGGGAGGTGACACTTTGAGGTTTTTGTTCTAGCTTCTTGAGGGTATTATGTCATACATTAGAAAATAGGAAGAGTAACTGTGTGCTGATAGGAGAGGAGCTCATTTTGTGTAGGTTAATGACAGCAGAGAGATTTGTTGGTATTATGAGGTTAGACAAAATAGACTAAAACAAAGGATAGAGATTTGGGAATCACTTGAAAAGGCAGCTGAAATAACTAAACGAAGGTCACTGAGACTGAAAGATGGCAGAGGAAGAATAGAAATCTGTGTGAGGATCATGGGAAGTGCTACATTTAGGAGTATCAGTCTATTTCGCATCCCTTAAAGATACTGCAATTGGGCATTTTATCAACAACAGAAATGTTTTTCTCACAGTTCTGGTTGGGAAGCCCAAGAACAAGACACTCCAGGATTTGTGAGTGTAAGAGCCTGTTTCGGGCTCACATGGAGCCATTTACTCTTGTATCCAAACATGGAAGATGGGGCATGGAAGCTCTTGAGGCCCCTTTGAGAATGCACCACCAATCCAATAAATATCAACACCTTCACAAGACTCCGACCATTAAGACCATCACATTGAGGAATTAGGATTCAATGTATGAAAGGGATAAATATTCAGTATTTGGCAAGCCATATGCATTCTTTAGAGATTTCTGATAAGGAGCAACCAAAAACAAGGAGAAAGTGGAGAGGTAAGCATGAAGAGACAGGGAATGGGGAGGACCAACTTGAGAACCTTGTGGACCAGTATGATCTGAGTCAGGGAACTGAACTCAGAGGATAATCACAGGATAGATGCCAGATTCAGGGGGCTGTGGTGGGATGCATGTTAATGAACGTGCTAACTTGATTAATAATCACCTATGTGTTTAAGGAAACAGAGAGCATAAAAACTGAAGGAACAGGACCCGAGAGATAGCTTTGCATGCAGGAAGACTAGGTTTGATCCAGGGCACTACATGGTCCCACAAAACCCCAGCAGCAACCCCTAAATGTAGAGTCAGGAGTAGCATCCAAGTGCCACTAAATATGGCTCCCAAGTCCAAGCAAAGAAATACAACTGAAGGACCACAAAGTCATTTTAATTAAACCTAATTTACCAGAATTTGCTTATTAAAATTAATCAGTCCTTCTTGTTATTATTCAGACTGTGAAATGAGATGCAGACCAGTAGATGCTTTTTAAATGATAAAGCCTGTCTGAGGCTGTATTTTGTAAGCCTGCCCTACTGACATCAGTCATTGTACTTCTCAAACCACACCTCTGTACAATACAGAACAGAATACTGGGGATGGAAAACCACTGCTCTAGAGAGTCCTTTTCGCTTGTACTATAGTTCCATTCTATCCTTCAGGCAGTGGTGTACTGCTTTTCTTTTAGTCAACTACTATTCTCAGATTTCATCTAGTGGAACTTCGGGCATACCCTCACTGGCATTATGGCAAACCCAAATAATTGTACATTTACTTCTTCATAAATTTCTTCAAGGTGAAGAGCAGGCTCCGTTCTTTATGGACTGGGACTTGTGACTGAAACAGAGCCATTAAATATCTTTCAAGGCCACAGGGGAAGACAAGGCCTGATTAGGCGATAAAATGCGGGCAGCTTCATCGAAGTTATTCTCATCTTCTTCCTATAAATTATAAAGAAGCACCCAGCTTGTTTGTATGTGTGGAGGAACACTGTGATAAGCTTTCTCCCACTAAATTCAGCTCAGTACATACAGAATTCATTGGGCCCTGGACCTCAGAGCTGTAGAGTTACAGAGAAGGGAGAAAGGGAGAGGAGTAAAGTGTGTGTTTGTGAAAAGAGAGAAAGAGAGAGTCAGTCTTTATCTTAAAGGGACATTCACCTACACACAAATTTTCAAAAACTATTCTTCCAGACATATACATACATACATATATACATATATATTAATACACATATACAAACACATATACATACATACATACATACATACACATATAGTTTTGGGGTCATACTCAGTATAGCTCAGGGCTTCTAGCAGTTCTATGCTCAGGGATTACTCCTGGGGATGTTCAAGGATCATGTGCAATGCCAGAGCCTGAATCATGGTCAGTTAAATGCAATGACATTGCCTCACCTCCTGTGCTATCTCTTTGGCCCTCAAACCTAGGTATTGTTATGGATTGGAACTCATAAACCCTTATCCATTGGCACATTATAAGCATCAAGCTATTCCTGTTACAAATGTTTGTCTAATCCAATAGCCATATTCTTGAAGGGTCCTATTCTTCCTTTTTTAATTGGGGTATAGTTTACAAGCAATAGTAGCCATATAATAGTAGTAACTTCGCATGTCATTTTGATGTACTGTGAAAGGAGTCTCACCATCTGGCTGACACTTCCACACTGTTATTCTTTTCTTCTTTTTATTTTGTTTTGAGTTGCCTTGAGTTTTGCTCTTATAGCAAGTTTTATTTACACATTACAGTGTTATCAGCTATAGTTACAGGTTCTACATCCTTTTCAAGGATGGAATAGAATATAATAAGGAGGGTTTGGTAATACGGTATATCATGTATGGCTGCTAATTCCATTCCTCTTCAATCCCTCTTCATCAGTACAAGCCACCATGATTGTGCATAACCACAGTTCATTAGTTCTCTATCTCGTCTGCAGCCTTTGATTCTTGGCCCCTGCACTATAGTCTAGGGCCCTGCACTATAGACGTATTATGCAGCAGAACTGATTTTTTTTCCTTTTCATACAATAATATCTATTCATTTTCATAGCAAGATTCCATGAAATTTAGGAATTAACAGGGAGAATTAATACAATCATGTAAAGAAGATCATGTCCTGTTCATTATTAACAACTCTCAATGTGTCTTCTAGAAAATTCATATTTTAATAAACAATATCATCTTTACTAAACTCTAATGTCATCTAGTTGCCCTCTGCTATTTTGTTTTCCAAATTTCTCAACCTTTGTGTTTTCCCTCACCCAAAAATCTTCTTTCTCTTCCCTACATCAGGAACAGAAGTTCCTCCCTATGCTTTGTTTTTCAGCTTAGACTTCTTTAGAGTGGTCCTCCTGCCTACTTTATCTAAGCGCTCATTACCTCCCCACCCATTACCCTTTATCACATCAATCTGTTCATTTCCTTCTTAGTCATTGTGGCAGGCTATGATTATTTTGTGTAATCACTTTATTGCTATCTGTTCTTCACCTCAGGACTGTGAGTGCCACACCAGGAGGACATGGAGAACAGATGTTATTCTTTTCAGCTGTGAGGCAGACATCATGCAAGGCACAGAGCAAACTCTCAACACAGATTTGATGAATACATTCATAGGAAATGGTACTAAAAATCCCATTCCCTTACATTTTATCAGCCAAATCAGTTGGTAAAAAATATGAGAGTTTTATTTTATGACCTCGAAGAAGGCATTCAGGCATAGGCTTACTGGTGAACTAGTATTTTTTTTCTCTGAGAAACTCATCTTGTTCACTCTCCTGGTAAAGAAGCCAACCCTTCCCATGTAAAATCCCCCTCTCTATTCTCATGACCCACAACCCTTAAAGCAGACTATTTTCTCCTTTGCCCTATTTAGCATTTGAATTTAAAATATGTTGTATATTTTAAAAGTATTTTCTTTTATAAATACATCACCTAAATGATAAAAATTTAAAAAAGTAAGTCTAAAATCATTAAATTGAACTTAACTTCATTAAAAATTATTAAAATTTTTCGTTTGTAATTTTGCAATTTGATAACCAATGATACATGGAAATAAGTTGCAATCACTTTTAAGATCATCTAATTTATCCTTATATAATCTTGATGTAGCAAGGCAGGCAATATTTGAGATTCTGTGTTCACAAATAATTTTTATCGTAATTTTTCATTTTCTCTAAAAATGGACACTCTATTATTACTCACGCCAAGGGTTAAAAATTACATAAAGCACATAGGATGTTATTTGACAGAATAAATTTTCAAAAAATGTTTTCCATGGGGATGAAGATAGTATAGTGGACAGGGCACTTGCCTTGCATGTGGCTGACCCTGGCTTGATATCACTTGTTCAGTAGTTATACAATTCTTCTGGAATTTTGCTGGAACCTCCCTGCAAGAAGCTCAAGCTACTTGGTTGCCCAGTTCTGATTTGTGTAAGTAACATCTCATAGTTACTTTCCAATATGTAAACACCTGCTCAGTTGCAGCAGAATGGAGCCCCTATTTTTGGAAAGTATCAGCTAGTCTGGCACTAGCTCACAATGTGAATATGATTCAGGATTCATCTTTTTACCCTGTTGGTGATCAACTTTTTCAACTAAGTGATCATCTCTTACTTCAGCTTCTTAACTTTGGCTACTCTTAAGTATCAGTTGGGAGCTTTTAAAATAGCATGATATTGGATTTTTTAGAGATTCTGACTTAATTGAACACAGTTATGATCTGAACGTTGCCCATCCAGAAAAAAAAAATCCCTGCTTTTGAGTTTACTGTGAGCTCAGAGCTCATAAGCATTTTCCCAGGTCAGTAGTTGGCACGTTTATTGGTGCTATGGTGCAAATTGGCTGATAGTCTGTTTTCACAAAGATTGTTTTAAACATAAGCACTCATTTAGTCATTTGTTATCTGTTGTACTTTTTTACTCTTATATTATAGTTTAATAGTTGAAACAGAGACCAAATCTAAAATAATTATTAACTTCTGTTACAAATAAATTTTTCTATTCCTGTTCTAAAGGTCTATATGATCTGTATGTCTTCTATATCTATCATATTACTAATTGTGATGTGATATCACATCACAATACAATCCATCTAATTCAATAATTGTGTCAACCTAAAAATTGACTTTCATTAGACCACAAAATGGAAAGATAAATGTCTTATTTCTGTGGTACATAAAACATGTATCTATAAATTCTGCTAGTCTTCTCTTCATTAGGTATAGCATGATTTTCCTTATACTGAATCTGAGCTGGACTTACTGATATGATTCCAAAAAAACAGGATTCTGAAAAAAAGTGATTACTGTTACTGTGAGAATAGATCATAGAAAGGCATTGTGGTTTACACCTTGACTTATCTCTTTTGGATTCAAGCAAAGATTTAATTATTGTATAGCCTGGTACACACTGAAGTGCTCCTTATAACTTTAAGTTTTCATGTTATAATCATTAAAATTTAATCCCTGATAGGAACTCACCTCTATCAGAGTTTTTTTGCAGTTTAAAGGAAAAAAAAAAAAAATTAATCCTATGACTCAATGGTGTCATTAGGGGCCGGAGCGATAGCCCAGCGGGTAGGGCGTTTGCCTTGCACGCGGCCGGCTCATGCCGGCCTGGGTTCGATTCCCGGCATCCCATATGGTCCCCCGAGCGCCGCCAGGAGTAATTCCTGAGTGCAGAGCCAGGAGTAGCCCCCTGAGCATTGCCGGGTGTGACCCAAAAAGCAAAAAAAAAAAAAAAAAATGGTGTCATTAAATGGGAATTCTAGAACTAGCATTATAATCTCTATTTAGCTCTTACCATGCCTCAGACATGCGCTTTGCACTTCACAGGCTTTTTCTCTCTGAATTCTCCCAATAACAGTGTGAAGGACATACCAGTATTATTCCAAGTTTATGGAAAAGTGAGAACAGAGTTAGAAAACGATTTACCCAAAAGGTTCTACAGCTGTTAAACTAACAGACAGCCTGGGAACCCTCAGTTGGATCCTCTAAAACTCCAGTGGGGGATAAGATAATAATAAGTGAATAATTGATAGTTAATAATAATGATTATTATTAAAGGTGTAGCTACCTCACATAGGAAACAATGCTACCAGTAGGAAGTCTTAGAAAAGCCTGAGGGCAAAGTGATGTTCTCAAGAAATGTCCCTTTGCTGTCTGATTCCTCAGCAGGTACCGACAGGCTCATCCCTGGAGGTAGAGCCTTGGGGCACAAGAGCAGTTCAGTAAAGGCTGCCTTACAAAATGACTAATAATTAGGTGAGAGTCACCTCTCCCTGGAAAAGAAGTTTTCTTCCATTTTTCACTGACTGATTCATTTATGCAAACATGGGAATGCCTATTCCATGCCAAAGAATGTGGGAGACACAAAAGTAAACAAAACATAGCTTCTACCTAGAATACCATGAAAATCAAAACACAAATGACTAGACACATGCTACCAGCTGAGCCTTTGGCAGAGCACTGAAGAAAGCATTGGGAAGCATAGCCTGGAAATGCTCAGGGAATACAGGAGAGGAGACCATTAGGAGACTAAGAAGCATCAAGGATGGGGACAGAAAGATGGGAATACACATGAAAATTATGAACCTTAGCATTTGGTGATTGGATGAATGCAGAGGATGTATTATGACTTGATGATTACTATGTTTTCTGGTCATTTGTTTTGTGGGAATGAAAATGTAAGGTCTCCATTATTCAACACGTTAGCTACTAGTCACAAGATGGTGGAACACTAGAAGTGTGACTACTGTAAAGGAGTAGTTAAAAATGATATTTTTTAGTATAACACTATGCAATTTAATTGAATGCAGTCTTTGTAAATGATCTCACTTCATTCTTTTGATGATTCTATGCAATAGTTATCACACGCACCACATTTTATAAAGAAATTGAGGTCTAGTGATTAACTACGATGACATAGTCATTCTGTGATATTTCAGCTGAGATATCCATGCTCTACCACTTGTGCTTTGAGCCAGTCCATATGCCAGCTTTTGTTCACACAAATCAATTTGTGGAGATAAACCCCCCGTTTTAACAAACATTAGAAGTTTACAAGATTTTGATAATAGAATTATATACAAGGCAATGCACACAGCTTACTGTTGAATTCAGGTGTGTGAATACTCTGATGGTTTACACCTGCAATCAAGTGATTCTACTACATGAATTTCTGAAATGTATCAAACTGCTTATGGGACCCCAGACCCCTTTCTGAACTCAATCCAGAGAGGGCCATCTCAGTGAGAATGGAGAATGGCTCTGTAATTAATCAAAGGGAAATAAGCGATTAATTTTATTTTTACTTTCACTGGAAGGATTCAACATTAGAGCTCACAATTGGATACTCTATTATGTGGATTTGAGAAAGTTTCTAGGACTATCTCTCTAAAGACTGCTGACATTTTTCTGTCCCACCAGCACACTGAAATTGAATTCTGATACCAGTTTTTTTCTTCAGTGGGATTAATGGCAAGTTGAAGAGAGAAATCTAAGAAGTGACAGGCTCTAGAGAGGGATTCAGGATGAATTATGGTGCCCTAAGATAGGTTTGAACCAGAGCTCCTAGGGTAATGTGTCATAACTACAGGACACAAAAGGTCACAAACTTCAAGATGAAAAGCAGGCAAACCATACTGAGATGAAATGCCAGGTCATATTTTCTTGAGCTGTAAAAGGTGCAATCTTGAAAGATGAATAAAGAATCCCAATGACCCCATTAGTGAATATAACACATCTAGACTTGGGGATGCACAAGTGAATTCCTGACAACATGCAGGGTTTTGAGTTCATTAATATCAGCTCATCATGCTGCAAGGATTTAATTCTGACATCATCTATTTTTTTCTATCCACCCCAGGTTAGGCAAGACTTTAGCTCCTGGAGACACAGCCTTGAATGAATTAAGAAGGAAAGAATACTATAAGAAGTTTAAACAAGATAAAATGGGGGAAAGAATACTATAAGAAGTTTAAACCACACAAACCCATTTCTGCTCTATACTGCAGAAAATAAAGTCAGATGTTATAAAATTGTGCTTTAGTTAGAAAAGTCATTTCCCTTGGTCTGACATGGCAGATAAAGGGTGACCACATTAATGCTTCATCTCGGGAGAAGACTCCTCTCTGCTGCTCTTTTGTATCTGTTCTAGCAATCTCTCTTAGGAAACTAGCAGTGAGGTTCTTGTCTTCTCCCACATGTGCAAGGAAATTTGACTTTCATTAGACTTGTTCTGTTTTCCCTTTGATTCACATATGATTTCATGCTCTCTAAAGACATTTTTTGGAGTATATATGAGCTTGTATTTATTCCAACCATTGTTTTACATCTTCAATTTTTTTTTTTTTAGGCCAAGAAGATGATCAGATTTTTATTCTAAGCTTGACAAAGCCACTGGAGAGCTTTACACAGAAGATTAAAGAAATGGTTTTTTTTTTCTTTTTTTTTTTTTAAATATTATGTGTGGCTATTTATTATGTTTCTTTCTTTTTTTTTTAACATTTTATTATACCACCGTGAGATATACAATTACAACGTTGTTCACGCTTGGGGGTTTCCGGTCACACAGTGTTCCAGCACCCGCCCTCCACCAGTGCCCCTCAGCCACCACCCATGTCCCCAATTCCCTCCCCCTCCCACATCCCGCCTAAATGGCAGGTTCTTTATCTCCTCTCCTCTCCTCTCTCTCTCCCCTCCTTCTCCCACACATTGTGGGTTGCACTACGATACACTTAGAAGCCATCATTTGCATTTTTTGTCTGTCTTTAATGCTCAGTTCTATGTTAGCATCAGAACTTTAGACATTTATTCACTCATGTTCCTTTCTCTATCTAAACCAACCTCTGACTCCCACACGCTTGTGGTAATTTCCACTTTTGGTAAGATCACCTAGTATATTTATGCCATGCAAATAAATGCAGTCATTCTATGTCTCTCCCTTTCCTTCTGACTAATTTCACTCAACATGATTCTTTCCATATCCATCCACTTATAGCAAAATTTCATAACTTCATTTTTTCTGACAGCTGCATAGTATTCCATTGTGTAGATGTACCACAGTTTCTTTATCCAGTCATCAGTTCTCGGGCATACTGGTTGTTTCCAGGTTTTGGCTATTGTGAACAGTGCTGCTATGAAAATAAAAGTGCGGATTGTGTTTCCGCTGTGCGTTTTGGCTTTCCAGGGTATATTCCCAGGAGCGGTATGGCTGGGTCAAAGGGGAGCTCAATTTCTAGTCTTTGGAGGAATGTCCATATTGTTTTCCAGAAAGGTTGTACAAGTCGACATTCCCACCAACAGTGTATGAGAGTCCCCTTTTCCCCCACATCCACGCCAGCACTTGTTGCTTTTACCCTTTTGGATATGGGCCATTCTCTGTGGTGTGAGGTGATATCTCATTGTTGTTTTGATTTGCATCTCTCTGATGATTAGTGATGATGAGCATTTTTTCATATGCCTTTTGGCCATTCGGATTTCTTCCTTGTCAAAGTTTCTGTTCATCTCCTCTCCCCATTTTCTAATGGGGTTGGCTGTTTTTTTTTCTTATATAGCTGTACCAGTGCCTGATATATCCTGGATATTAACCCCTTATCAGATGGGTATTGGGTGAATATTCTTTCCCATTCCGTCGACTGTCTTTCTATCTTGGTCACTGTTTCTTTTCGAGGTGCAGAAGCTCTTCAGTTTCATGTAGTCCCATATATTTATATTTTCTTCTAGTTGCTTTGTTAATGGTGTTTCACCTTTGAAGATGTCTTTAGCATCGATGTACATCTTCAATTTTTGCCCCAAATTGGGAGTCTTTGGTTTTTCCTTTCATGTGGCAGACTTCCTTTCACTTGCCCTCTTCGAATTGGCCCCTATTGTTAATGATGATGGATTTGTTACATGGGAATTACAGTTATCATCATTTATCAGTGCTGGGGATTACAGAGATGTACTCACACTCATACAACCATATACTATATATTTGGAGGACAGGCTCCAAAGTGGAGCTTGTCCTCTTAGAAGCTCTACTAAGCTCTAAGAACTAACAGTTCTTGGCCTAGCCAGTTAAGTGTTCAGGGCAAGGGATGGAGGAAGCAGTGGTGCTCAGTCCCTGTGGCGTCAGCAATTATCAAGGTTGCCCTGGGGCCCTGGTTGTACTCTAGGACCTCTTGACTGCACACAGTGATGCTCAGGCCATCATGTGGTACTGAAGTTAGAACCCAGGTTGTGCACAGGCCAGGACGACAGGCATGTGTCCTACTTACTGTGCTATCAGCTCCCCACAATACTCTCTTGAGTTTATAAACAAGTACCATCAAGCCATAGCCAAACAGAAGAAATTAATAAAAAAAATAAGCCTTGATAACATTGGCTTTTACAAAATCTGTAGATGTACTAGTAATCTTACAATCAATTAGCAAACCACAGCATGGAAAAATCCATTTCTCCTTTTTATCACACCACTTTGAAAAGCCCAGGATATGGAAATTTTACTAATGGAGCCAATAAAGTGGAAGGCTTCCAAATGCAGAAAAGACATCAGTTCCTCAAACCCAGCATACCCATACCCTGTTAATTTGTGAGACTCCAGTTTGGTACTGAAAAGAATCTACAACAAAAATATCCTGTAAGTGAGAGGGGAAGCAATGTTCTATAAACAAACTGGTACAATCAGGCTGCACGGCTATGCTTTTCTCCTTAATTTGATGAGAGACTTTGCGGGACTCCATCACCCACTGTGTCACATGCTCTTGTTTGAGAAAAAGAAACAGAGGCTCCGGTGAAGTCATTTGGGGGCAGCTCTTTCTTCGCTAAGACACAACTCTCACTCTTACAGGCAGCTGTCACAAGAAGCAAATGGAACAATTCCTGTTTTCCCACAAATTTCTGTTTCACCCTGCTCACTCTCCTTTCCTCAGTTGCTCTTAATTTCCCATTAGAAAGACATTAGAGGGTCCCCCGCCCCTCCTATCCATTTTGCTCACAGCAGTGAGAATGGTCTTTTAAAAATACACGTCACATCATGCCATTCACTTCTGCATAAAAGCCCTTCTGTTGCACTTAGAATAAAATTCACACTGTTGTGATGGCCTCTGGTGGTGACTCCTGTTTTCTCACATACCTTCTTTATTTGTTTTTAAAAATAGGCACCACACATGGCAGTGCCTGAGATCCAGCCTCATTCTTGGCAGAGCTTGGACTAGCAGTGCTCAGGGTCTCAATAGGGCTTTACCCAGCAATGTTGTTTGGGGATAAAGGAGGACATACAATTCTGGGGATCAAACTCAGGGTCTGGACATCATGTGCTTTACCACTGGAGCCTCTCTCTGGCGCACCCCAATTTCTTACCACCACTTCCCGTTCTGCCACCCCAGCATTCCGGTGTTTATAGAGTGTTATCAGGTGGATTCCCTCTCAGGACCTTCATAGTCACTTACTTTTGTTGAATTCCTGGATCATTGTTTGATTAAGCAAAGCCCTGAATGGACGTTCTGAAGCCTGCTTTCCCTGCCCTTCATTTTACAGTAAGGGTCCCTCTTCCCTTCCTCCCCAGACTATGTTCTCGGTTACTGAACTTGAGTAACTCAGTTGGTCATCATCTATTTGTGTCTTAATATATGGGCTGTCCATGTTTGCTAAATGTCTTGTGATTCTTTCTGTTCCCTTCCTTAACTTTATCATAGATTTTTCAGTGGGTTTTGTAGAGGGATTCCTGTTCATAGAAAGGGAAAAGGAAAGTATTATTTTTTATTTTTGGTTTTGAAGTCACACCTGGCAGTGCTCAGGGCTTACTCCTGACTCTGAGAGGTGCGGGGAACCATGTGAGATGTTGGGGATAGAACCTGAGTTGACCATATCCAAAGCAATGCTTTGCCTGCAGGACTCTGGCTCTGGCCCCAAGAAAGTATAAATTTTCTAGGGCTGCTATAACAAAGCCTCAGAGATCAAGGTGTTAGTGGGTTTGTTTCCTTCTGAGACAGCAAAGGAGAAAATTGAAGAATTCAGAAGCCAGATAATTTGCCCTTGACAGTAGTACTTTTAGGCTAGGAATCCTGTTCTGAGAGCCTAATCCCTCACCCCAGACTTCCTTTTCATAAGAGAGCTCTCTTTGGAAAGTGTATTTTCATTGAGAAGAACCAAAGGCTGAGTCAGAGTGTGTAGAGCCCTGTAGGAAAATTGCACCTTCTTCCTGGTCTTTATTAGGACTGAGCCTATTTAGACAGAATGAAGAAACCCAAAGAGTCACTCCTGGCCCTCCTGTAATTGCCTCTATTGCTATATCAATGACAAAACAGAAAGCTGAGTAGCTCTGGCACCTGCAGCAGCTTTACAGGAAGATTTTAAAAAAGGATCAGAAGTGAAGCAAGTACCCATTCAACTTTCAGGGAAGCTGCAGAGACTTGAAGTGGAGCAGAAAGCAAAGGAAGGCAGAACAATTAGATAACAGCCTCCCCCTTTACCCTGAAGAAGGCTCCGTGGGATGTGAAGAAATGAGTTCCAATGCCACAACAACTTCCCTTTCACTGCAAAGATACTTGAAGGTACTAAGAGGAAACAGAGCTTCCAGAGCCTGCTTTTCAGACTTACTGCTACTGCAAACTTCAATTAGGAAATCACCAGCTCGCGCCTCCCACAGAGGGATTGGTCTAGCAATACTCTGCTGGTTGGGGTCACAGTCCCCTTCTTCCAGTCTCTACACATTCTTTTTTGTCAGCTGAGGGAAACAAAGTGAGATTATATCACTCTTATTGAAGTTTCAGACCTTACGTTATTAAGAGTTGAACTATGTTCGAAGCCCTGCTGTTCAATTCATTAACTACTAGACTGTGGACAAATTATCTAATGTCTTCAGTGTGCAATTTCCTTCTGTGAGAAACTTGGGTTATGTTAAAAGCATACCCCAAGAGCAGTGTTGCTTTTTATTAGATTAGATAACGTTTATGAGGACTTATCCCAATAATTTACCACTCAAGAGCTTCAAGACTATGTGTTATGAATGTGTTATTTATTGTTATTATCTGTGTTATCTATTGTTTTTATCTATTATTTGTTGTTTCTTAAGTTCACTGTTTAGGTTTTTCTCAAGACAGTGTGAGAAATTCTAGATTAGAACTTGAAAACTTTATTTTGACACTGGTCCCCAGGTGACGCTGAGGATGGGGCCCGAAGCTGGAGAATTCCTTGTGACATGCCGACATCTCAATACTCATAATTTTTTTTTTTTTTAAGTATTTTATTATACCACCGTGAGATAGTACAAACAAAAAGATATACAATCAAAAAGTTCATGTTTGGGTCCTTGGTCATACAGTGTTTCAGCACCCGTCCCCTCCACCAGTGCCCATCTCCCACCACCAACATCCCCGGTTCCCTCCCCTTCCCCAGCCCTGCTCCATGGCAGGTTCTTTATTTCTTTCCCTTTCTCTCTCTTTCTCTTTTCCTTCCCTTCCAGACTATGGATTACAGAACATACATTAAAAAGGTTGTCATTTGTATCCTTTTGCCTCTATTTAATGCTCAGTTCCAGGTTGGCATTAGTACCCCTCGACTATTGTTAGCCCCTGTTCCATTTTCTGTCTTACCTAAACTCTGACTCCCACACGTTTGTGATAATCTCCACCTTTGACAAGACCTCCTGATATATGTTTCACTTGACCTTGGATATTGGTATCATAATATGTACATATATATTTATGCCATGCAAATAAATGCAGTCATTCTGTATCTGTCTCTCTCCTTCTGGCTAATTTCACTCAACATAATCTTCTCCATGTCCATCCATTTATAGGCAAATTTTATAACTTCATTTTTCCTAACAGCTGCATAGTATTCCATTGTGTAGATGTACCAAAGCTTCTTTATCCAGTCATCGATTTTCGGGCACTCTGGTTGCTTCCAGATTCTGGCTATTGTGAATAATGCTGCTATGAACATAAAAGTAGGGATGGTGTTTCCGCATGCGTATTTTTTGGTTTCCCAGAGTAGATTCCCAGGAGTGGTATGGCTGGGTCAAATGGGAGTTCAATTTCTAGTCTTTGGAGGAAAGTCCATATTGTTTTCCAGAAAGGCTGTACCAGCCGGCATTCCCACCAACAATGGATGAGTGTCCCCTTTCCCCACATCCACGCCAGCACTTGTTGTTCTTGCTCTTTTGAATATGTGCCAGTCTCTGTGGTGTAAAGTGGTATCTCATTGTTGTTTTGATTTGCATCTCTCTGATGATTAGTGATGATGAGCATTTTTTCATATGTTTTTTGGCCATTCAATTTCTTCCCTTGCTGAAGTTTCTGTTCATTTCTTGTCCCCATTTTTTGATGGGGTTGTTTGTTTTCTTCTTGTAAAGTTCTACCAGTGCCTGATATATCCTGGATATTAACCCTTTATCAGATGGGTATTGGGTGAATATTCTTTCCCATTCTGTGGACTGCTTTTGTATCTTAGTCATTGTTTCTTTTGAGGTGCAGAAGCTTTTCAGTTTCATGTAGTCCCATATGTTTATCTTTTCTTCTAGTTGCTTTGTTAGTGATGTTTCACCTTTGAAGATGCCTTTAGCTTCAATGTCGTGGAGGGTTTTTCCTATATTTTCTTCAATGTACTTTATGGATTCAAGTCTGATATTGAGATCTTTAGTCCATTTTGATCTGATTTTTGTGCATGGTGTTAGACACAGGTCCAAATTCATTTTTTTTACACGTTGCTGCCCAGTTTTCCCAACACCACTTGTTGAAGAGGCTTTCCTTACTCCATTTTAGACTCATTGCACCTTTATCAAAGATTAAATGATCATGTGTTTGAGGTTGGGTGTCAGGATACTCTATTTTATTCCATAGGTCCACAGGTCTGTTTTTATTCCAATACCATGCTGTTTTAATTACTACTGCCTTGTAGTACAGTTTGAAGTTGGGAAAGGTGATGCCTCCCATCTTCTTTTTCCCGAGGATTGCTTTAGCTATCCTTGGGGTTTTCAATACTCATAATTATGCCTTTAAAATATGTTGATGCAACACAAATTGCATCCCTAGTGTCAATGTATTGATTTTGTCTTTCAAAAAACACAAGAATAGAACTCATCTTACTCCCTAACCTTACTACTCATTAACACTCATATATTTCTGGACTTAGGGTGATCCTCAATTCTGACTATTCATTAAAATCAATTGCTGCATGGGAGTGGAAAGAAATTAATAAGAAATACTAGTTCTGGGCAACTTTTTTAAAGGACTGGATCAACTGAATAAGATTTTTCAGTGGTAAACTTGAAATTGCTTTTCGATTTAATTGAGATACAGATACACAAATCTGAAACATACTTCAACAAAATTTGTTATATAGATATTACCTTTGAACAATCACCTGGATCAAGACATAAACTATGTTTCTGTCAACCAGACCCTATCTTCTTTAACTGTGAGTCCATATGGGGTTGCATAACTGAATGTGAGGTTTGCAAAAAAAAATTGGCAAGTGGAAGCTTTCAGAACAAGCAAAAATCAAAATATTAATTGACTTTGACTATGCAATGAATTCAAGGTATTTCTGGCAGCACTTTCTCATGTAGCACTACCTGGGTGAAATGAAGCAGTAATCAGAAGTTTCCTGTCAGAATACTCTCTCATGCCTCTACAGGGCTACCTTTACTTTCTCCCCATTGACAGTTCTTAAAAGCTCCTTAGTTTAAATTTGGAAAAATTTGAAAATGCTGATTTTTGATTCTAGAACACTGGATTTCACACTCCTGTTCATGCTTCCCTCCTTCATATTTGTGAATGTCACTTTGGGAAAGTGTTTCAGGAGATAATCACTGTATCACTGTCTTCCTGTTGTTCATCGATTTGCTCGAGCAGGCACCAGTAACATCTTCATACTGCCCTGTCACAAGCAAGTGTAGCCCAAGGGCATCTGCTTGCTCCAGGGACAGGAAGAGCCTCAAACCATTCTTCAGGTCATGGAATTGAGGTCCAAAATTGTTACTAGTTTTTGGCATAACAAATAAAACAAGGGTATACCTACATGGCCAGGCTCTGCCGTAGGTATACTCTCAGTAGAAGGCTCTTACCTCGAGCATTTACTGATGAAACTTAAAAAAGGGAAAGATTAGGTTTTCTCTTGGATGGAGCTCTGAGGAACTGTGTAGTCTGAATGTTGAGAATGACTGACTGCATGATGTGTGGGTTGCTCTGGCTTCTTGCTAGGCGTACTGGGATGATGGGTATCAGTGGCTGCGAGATATTCTTAGATAATACTGATTTTAGGATGAGGTCCTTCCCAGGATCTTTCACATTTATACATTTTATACAGTTCTAGCCAGGTTCTAACAGGAGATAATAGAGACCAGAAAATGATAGGATAAGTCTTTTTTTGTTGATTTGGGCCACACCTGCTGTGTTCAGGATTTACTTCTGGTTCTGTGCTCAATGATCACTCTTGGCAGTGCATAGGGGCCATATACAGTGCTGGGGATTGAACCTGGGTCAGCCACATTCAAGGCAAGTGAATGTCTTGTAAATTCTGGCTGTTCTATCAGTATGGTGACTGGCTCAAGAATTAGTTATTATCATAACAGAAGAGGAAATGAGATACTTTTTAGTTTAATTCAAGCTTATCCATGTTTCCTACCCATGCTTGTCCCTTCTTTTAATTACCTATTCTTTATTTCCTCTATGCTCATACCTTCCTAAACCAGGATCCATTCCCTATCCCTGGTGAATTGCTACTTTCCTGAAGTTTGTGCTTCTTCCCAGAAAGGTATTTTTTTTGTTGTGACTCTATCAAAAAACAACTTATAGGTTCTTAAGGTCTCTGGTGCCCCAAAACTCTGATACAGACTGGCATAATAAAAAGATCTCTTATCATTGCAATGTTTTGAATGCAGGCAATGCAATATATAGCATTACAAAGATAAGTATATTGATAGACTGTAAAAATAACGTTAAACATTATCTTAAATAGATTCACTTTCTGATAACATTAAACAGGATTTAGCAAAACTATCATCAACTAAATTTTGATTCAATGATAAATGCAAGTAATATTTGAAGATATCTACAGCAACTATTAATATTATATAAACATATCTGTCTGTTAATATTTAAGTTTGCTGTCCCATTTATTATCGAATAAAATGCTATTTTCTAGGTAAAGGCTAGCAAAATAAAAATGCAAATGTTCTCCCAATTAAGATTTTCTACCTCCTACATGCAATTTATAGACTTTGTCTAATGTTTCTAAAAAAATCCCCTGTTTGAGACCATTTCAAATTTTTTGTCTTGTGATTTTCTGGATCATAAAGCATTTGCTAGGAAGGTGATTAGCTCAGCCAACTCGATAGTGACTAAAAAAGGAAAAGCTAAGGCATTATCCCCACGGTGGGTTCAAATTTCAGGATCCCTTCCTACTTCTATTTCCACACATAGCCTCATAGCCAGGGTCACTGTTTGTAGTAGCTTGAATCACCTGATTTCTTGATTTGTAGCAGGGTTATGTAGGATTTATTATTTTCTTACTTGTTCAGTCATATGTTGTATTATTTTCCAACATCTACATGCACGTCTATTTTCTTTCATAGAGAAAGGAAGTTAAATTGATTTTCTTCTCTGACCCTGCTGATAGTGGCTGCTCAATTAAAAAAGTCAACATGTTCTTACAACTTAGCTTTTAATCCTTCCAGTTCCTAGAAGCATATTTACAAAAGAACAAGCTATCAACTATACAACTTAGTATTTGCACTTTAAAATGAATTTCTTTTGTAATTCCTTTTCAGAACATAGATACACTGCATTCTCCATGACTATACAATATTTTGATGACACGGTTATATTAATATTTTGAATAATTCCATTAGCAGTTTTTATTATAAATTCATTTAATTTTTTGTTTTTCTATAAAATAATGCATATTTCTCTCTATATAATTCTGTAAACCCATGTATGAAAATATCTGTAAGGTAGATTACTAGGAGCAAAATCATTGCTTCAAACTGGGTTTTATAATCTAGTTTTGTCTGGATCTTCTTATTTGTCTGGGATCTATTTATTTGTCCTATAGGAAAGCATGTGTCAATTTATATGATCAATGTGAAAGCATGTGCATTCTAGTCCCTGCTCCCCTGTCAACACTAGGTACCAGTAAGTTTTATTTTAATTGTTGCCAGTGACATAAGAAAACATATGACACTGCTGTATAGTAGTCTTTGAATTACTAATATTTTTTTTCACACACTCACTATGTATTTTGATTTATTCAGCACTTATGCCTTTTGGTCTTTTTTTTTTGCTTAATTTTTAGATGACAAATTAATGAAGGAAGTCTTTTTGTTAACCCCCATGTTAAATTTCACCTGTTTTCATCCTTAACTTGATTATTTAAGAGTTAAATCACCGTTCCTAGTACAGAATATGAACAGCAAAATCATTCTGCAATGAGGTTAGCTTATAAATAAAATATATCTTGAAAACTATGTAAGCTAAGATTGTATGAAATGTGCCTCAGTTCTTTTGTTTGACTCCACTGAAGTGGTTTGGCAGCGACATCTATTTCTCTGAGTTCTTGCTGATAGGTCAGAAATTGCTCTACAGCAGTTCTCTGGCATAATTCTGTGTTATTGCCATGATTATGTGCAAAGAGGAACTGACCATACTGGTTAAGATTCAAGGTCATAATGTTAATGGATACAAATGTTCCACCATCAAATCTGGCCAATTCTGAGAATTCAAGAGTTATAAAAAATGTCAGTACCTTCGCACAGAAAAGAAATTGTTAATGATTGCCCAGCCTGAATCAAAGCTGACTGGCTGCTCATTTTCTTCCTTAAGCTATAATAATAATTATGCTTGCAATCATTTCTTGAGCTTTGACAAAATGCTATTTGCTATTCTATGATCCCCATTAAATTTCTGTGAGATAATGTGCAACATATGTTTTGTTTTATTGTCCAGACCAATAGTCTTGCTTCATCAAGGATTACAATTTCCTTTAGAGTGTAACCTTTTTCTCTCAGTGTTTAGTCCCGCTGGGACCTGTCCGATCAGAGGCCATGTCAAGCAGGGAGATTGTGACCTAAACCTTAATAGAATCACTCTCCAGGGACTTGAAATCTTTCCTGTTAGAACTAATCATTTTCAGAGTTGGGACATGAGGTGATTTTCCTTAGTTGCTTCTACTTACATCTCTGTAATCACTTGGCGTTCTATTTTTCTGAACCTGTTTTCCAGTTATATCTTCAATTCTCTGAATTCTCCATGTCCTTTCAATCGGTTCACATTTGGTAAAATCAACTGGAATATTTTTTGTAGATTATCCTTAGTCCAGTTGTGCAGATGAGGTAATTAAAAAATTATTCAACTAGTAAATTAAGGTAGAAACTTAAAATTTTACATTTGTGACTCTTTTTTTTTTTTTTTTTTGCTTTTTGGGTCACACCCAGTGATGCTCAGGGGTTACTCCTGGCTCTGCACTCAAGAATTACTCCTGGCGGTGCTCGGGGACCATATGGGATGCCGGGATCGAACCCGGGCCAGTACAGGCCGGCGCGTGCAAGGCAAACACCCTACCCACTGGGCTATCGCTCTGGTCCCACTTGTGACTCTTTTGCTAAGGTAAGTAAATGCCTATCTGTCTGTCTGTCTGTCTGTCTGTCTGTCTATCTACCTATCTATCTAATCTATAGATATAGCTAGATAGATATACTATATATAAATATACTATATATAGATGTACTATATAGATATAAATAAACACACACATATATACTAGGTATACAAACCAAACATTTACTGATAATAAATCATAAACAAATTTAAAAAACCCTACGTTTATTTACGTGACCCTACATAGAGTCATGCAGCACAGGGTTTTTTTTTTTTTTTTTTTTTGTTTGTTTGTTTGTTTTTTTTTTTTTTTTTGCTTCTTTGGGTCACACCTGGCAATGCTCAGGGGTTTCTCCTGTCTCTGCACTCAGGAATTACTCCTGGCGGTGCTCAGGCGACCATATGGGATGCCGGGGATCGAACCCGGCCAGCACAGGTGGCCGTGTGCAAGGCAAAGCCCTACCCGCTGGGCTATCACTCTGGCCCCGCAGCACAGTTTTAAAAGCTAAAAATTAATAAGTTTGATATGACCCAGACTAGTCTTATTTTGGGCAATGGCATGCAATCAAGGTCACAGTTAATAAAGAGGAACAGCAAACAAAATAAATCAACTAGCCGCTCCTCGGACAGCCCTCCTGACACCATCCACCCCGAAGTCCAGCAGCTCCCGGCTCTCCCCACCAGGTGCGTTCCCGCGCCGGGCAGCCCCCGAGACACCCCTTTCCAGCATAAAGGGCTGGACCTTTGAGAAGGGGACCAAGCCACACCCAGCTTTTTCGGATCTTCCACTGGACTACTTCCACTCCGACCCCCCTGACTCCGGAACCACCAAGCAACACTCCAAAATTCAAAACTGCACGACGCTGGTGGGTCCGAGCGAACTAATATCTATCTGCCTGAGATACCACTGAGCATTTGCCCCTACATTCTTTGCTATACATCCCTAACTGCAAAGTAATTCAGGCACCTACTAACTCTATTGACTAGTCATCCATAACACACACTTTCAACCTACGATAGTCATTATGGTAAAGCAATGCAGAATTCCTTCAAGATCCACGATTGAAGTCATTAATACAGATGACTCAAGCAATAATGATGAGCTATATAACCTCTCTGAAAAGGAATTTTGGAAGGAACTGTTAAAGATTCACAAGGAGCTCAAAGAAACAATGGAATACAAAGTCAATAAAATACAAGAGGACATGAGAGCAGAGTTGAGTAAATTTCAGACCAAAGTACAAGCAGAAATGACAGATATTAAAAATGAGGTAAGTCATTGTTGGTGGGAATGTCGACTTGTACAACCTTTCTGGAAAACAATATGGACATTCCTCCAAAGACTAGAAATTGAGCTCCTTTTGACCCAGCCATACCACTCCTGGGAATATACCCTGGGAAGCCAAAAACACACAGAGGAAACACAATCCACACTTTTATTTTCATAGCAGTACTATTCACAATAGCCAAGAACCTGGAAACAACCAGTATGTAGAAGAACTGATGACTGGATAAAGAAACTGTGGCACATTTACACAATGGAATACTATGCAGCTGTTAGGAAAAATGAAGTTATGAAATTTCCCTAAAAATGGATGGACATGGAAAGGATCATGTTGAGTGAAATTAGTCAGAAGGAAAGAGAGACATAGAATGACTGCATTTATTTCGATGAGATAAATATATCAGGTGGTCTTACCAAAAGTGGAAATTACCACAAACGTGAGGGAGTCAGAGGTTAGGTAAGACAGAGAAGGGAACATGTGCGATTAAATGTCGAAAGGGCTGATACCAACATAGAACTGAGCATTAAATACAGGCAAAAAATGCACATGATGGCTTCCAAGTGTATTTAGGCAGGCTATAGGAGGAGGGAGGGAATTGGGGACATTGGTGGTGGGAAATGGATACTGGTGGAGGGTGGGTGCTGGAACACTATGTGACCACAACCTCCAAACATGAACAATGTTGTAATTGTATATCTCACGGTGGTATAATAAAATGTTTAATTAAAAAATACTGATTTTAGTATTGGAGCTTTGTTATCTAAACAAATTTTTTGTTATCTAAAAAATGCTAGAATGGTGTCAACACTTCTGGCTTTTGTCAACATTAAAATAAAGATTAAAATTAGATTAAAAAATCAACTAGCCAATCTTCAAAGTTTCTTTATATTTTTTCTGTAACAAAGTAGCTAAATTAAAATATGTTCATAATGAAGGAACTCTATAAAACATCGAGAAACTTTATTTTATTGTGGCTTGGGGGCCACACCGGGTCTGTGCTCAGGAGTCACACCCAAGCACCCCATGCAGGGGACATGCTCATTGTGGGATTTGAATCAAGGTTACTAGAGCAGTCACACGTTATTCAAGGGTCTTAACCTTGTACTCTTCTTCTGGACTCGGGATAGCTTTTTCTCATAGTTAATTGTTCATTCTGTTCATATTTTGTTACTTAGTATTGCACAAAGTTCTAATTCTTAGAGATCATCTGGGGAACCAGATCCTCCATTAGGTCAGTTTTGGTGTGATGACAATGAAATGCTTTGCCATCTATTGCCCTGGAAATGCTGTTTAGGTGGGAGACTAAAAAGTCAGATAAAAATCTTGGGAAACCAACTACTACAGAGCTATAATTAGAACAACACAAGGAAGGTCTGGGGAAGGGCATGACGTTATTTTGTGCAAAGCAAGAGAGACTGCTAAGACAAAATAGAGAAACAGACTTTACAAATATCAGGTTCACTATCACTATCACTATATTCCTGCTAATCATCTATTTGCTAGAGCAGGCACCAGTAATATCTCCATATATCCTGTCTCATGCTAGTAGAACCCAAAGGCATCCACTTGCTCCAGGAACATAAAGAGCCTCAAACCATTATATTAGGTCACGGAATGACCTAATATAAATGTTACTGGTATTTGACATATCAAATAAAATGCGAGCAGCTTGCCAGACTTGCCATACTGGTGGCATACTGTTGTAGCCACCTCTAAATAAAGCATTAATTGATGAAATGCGCTGCCGCTTAGTGGCTGCACAAGCCGGGCTGTAATAGTCTCGTCTGCTGGGTGGAGTTGTGACAAGAGGGAAGTCCGGATGTGGAAAATGGTGGGCCCCATGGAGTAGGGGAGGGTGGTCTGGCTTGTTGTGAGGTTCTGCTGGGGTGGCAGGCCAGGGCTAGAACCCGCCATGCCTCCCGGCGCCTCACGAGCAGCTGGGCACAGGGAGAGCAAGTAGCAGCTCTGCCCCATGTCTGAGAGTCTCTGGTTCAGTATACCTGGGCCGGATTGAAAAAAAACTGCTGCAGGGTGGCTGTCGATGATCGGGGCTGTGATAGTCTGGTCTGCTGGGTGGAGTTGTGATGAGAGGGAAGTCTGGATGTGGAAAATGGCGGGCCCCATGGAGTAGGGGAGGGTGGTCTGGCTTGTTGTGAGGCTCTGCTGGGGTGGTAGGCCAGGGCTAGAACCCACCATGCCTCCCAGGTGCCTCATGAGCAGCTGGGCACAGGGAGAGCAAGTAGCAGCTCTGCCCCATGTCTGAGAGTCTCTGGTTATAGTCTCTGGTTTGAATATCAGGTTATTCAAACAAATGAATCAGATGTATATAAAAGTAAAAAGTTTAAAAACCCACCACACATGACAAAATTCACAGTATCAGAGAGGTATGGTTGAATGACAATCCTAATGGAAAGCACTCAGAGAGTATATTCTTTTAAATTTATGCTAACGTAAAATATGCCATGACACGGTGTCTTCCCTGGCTCAGCACAACTTTTCCCCCTGTTTTTGTTTGTTTGCTTGTTTGTTTTCATGTGAGACTTGGCATGCTTAGAGGTTACTCCTATCTCTGTGCTCAGAATCGTGGTGCCTGGGACAGAGGCGATGTAACCAGGTTCGTCACATGCAAGCTGAGTACCCTATCTGCTGTGCTCTTGCTGGATCCTCTGGACGTTTGTTTAAAAATGTCCCAGCTTTTATTTCAAGCCAGTGTTCTCTCTTAAACAATGTATTTATCTTTTCTTCCTTTTGCTTTTTCTACTCTGAAGAAATGTGTATTCTCTGTTCAACATATATTTCTCTTTTTCTCCCCTCAAAACTCTAAATTACTTTCAATAAAACTATTTTGCTTCACCAAATAAAAAGGTTCTACTTATAGATTAAAAAGAAACTCATGACATATAATCACCAATCACAATGCGTATGAACCTCGTTCACAGCAATTCAAACTGTGAAAAAATAAACACATTCACATTGCAGAGAAATATCATTGCAATTGATATTATAGAATAAAATATGGTGTGATAATCATTTTATGATTATGATAATTATTTTAATGAGTTCCTATCATGTAAAATTACATACTAAAGTAAATACAGATGATAAAATGTATGAAAATGGTTTCAAAATAAGCTAAAGATAGATGGTGTGGGTGTAAACAAAAATGAAAAATGACCTGTCTTATTAGTTGACAGATGAGAAAGAATGAAAGATAAATACATGGGAATCAGTAAAATATGCTTTTATACTTTAGCACATATGACTTATTTTCCACAATCAGAAGTTAAATAAAAATGTTAAGATGTATTTCTTTCATTTTTCTTTTATTTTCGTTTTTTGGGTCACATCAGTGGTACTCAGGGGACAATGCAGTGACTAGATCTGAACCACAGACTCTATGCCAACATGCAAAACAGATGCTCAAAATTATATTTCATTTTTTGAATTATATTGTTTTGTTGTTGTTGTTTTGCAACTGGAGATGCTCAGGTCTTATTCCTGGTTTTACACTCAGGGATCATTCCTGGTGATGCTCAGGAGACTAGAGGCAATTCCAGGGATTGAACTGAGATCAGATGCATGCAGATTAGCATCTTAACCCTCTGCACTATCTCTTAGGCTCAGAATGTATTTGGGGAGGAGAGGATCATAGCTGGCAATTCTCAGGGGTTATTCCTGGCTCTGAACACAGGAATTATTGTTGGCCATGCACAAGGGATCATATGGGATGTGGGGATCAAACCTGGGTCAGCCGTATGCAAAGTAAATGCTTTACCTGCTGTAGTATCACTCTGAATCCCTGAATGCATTTCTTAAACTAAGGTGTTCATTATTACGCATGTTTGTATGATAGGGGCAGATCATAAACTAAATTTTCTTGATTTGGAGATTGTCTATACTATTTATTAGACTCTGAATGCCCTTTGCATGACTCATTTTTATGCAGACATCAGGTCTTGATCAAGTTACTTTTAATTCTCCATAGCTTAATTTTCTCAATTTGCATATTATGATAATGATAATAAATACAGCATTTTTATAAATACAAAATTAATAATATGCAATTAGTTAGCTAAGTACCTGACATAGTTTATATAAAGTTGGTAAGTGCTATCATGATAATTATTAATGTATGTGAAAAATATTTTTGAAGTATTTATTCACTTAGTTGTTATTGACTCTATTATCTTTTTTAGTATAGTTAGAGAGCACTGAGTTTTCTCCTTTTAATATCACTGAAAGCTGAAAGAAGGAATTTAATAAATATGAGAATTAGGCATTTTATTTTATTTTATTTTATTTTTTTAAACAAGAAGTTTATTTAAACAACAAGACACTTGACTTGAAGGGAAAACTATCTAGGGTCCATTTCTTTTAGAGTAATTTATCCCTACTTAAAGACAGATTGCCCTACATGTAACAGCTACACAAAAAGTTATAAAATTGTCCTTGGTTTTACAATGATAAATGAAAAACATTAAAATTCTCCAATCAAACAAGGTATGCAAGAATTTTTATGTTGTTCTTTTTTTTTTTTGTTAAACATTGAGAGCAAAATAACTTACTGGAATAAAGAGGAGCTGAATGAGCATGCCACTAATGCAGGAGGGGCGTTCACAGAACCAGACTCCCCAACCCATCTCCATCTGGTGCCAATCAAAACATACCATTGGCCATTTAGTAAAAAAAAAATGCAATGCTTGTGCACATACACCAGTTACTTTATGTACAATAAAGGACCGGGAGGGGGCATGAGAGAAGAGAGAAACTATACTGTAGTAGTCAGGATGTGGTGGAACCAAATTGCGGCTTTCAAATTGCGAATGTCTTCTTGGTCTGGAGGAAGCAGCGGCCGTTAGTAGACGCCTCCTGTCTGCTGCTGGAACACGTCAATTGTATCTTCATCCTCCATTTCCAACTGTGCAGGCGTGTCTGTCTCGTTGATTGGCTGCCCGTCAAATCGGAATCTGATCTGCCTCATTGACAAACCCTGCTGCTCGCAATAGGCTTTCATGAGCTTGCTGAGTGGCGTGTGCCTCTTAATCTTAAACTGCACCACGGACCCATCCTGACCCGCCACTTTCAGATTAATATGATCGTTGTTCTCGGTCTTGACGCCCTCCTTGGGTTTCGTCGGCCATGGCGAGCGCCGGAAATCGCCTCAGCAGCCGCCTCACAAAAGAGGTCCCAGGTCGGCACGGAACGACGCACAGGCGGCACCAGGAGCCGAGCAGGAGGAGGCGGCAGCGCCGAGACGCCGAGCAATTAGGCATTTTATTACATTCACTCCCCCAAACCACCATTTTATAACATACCATACTCTAATAAAAGATAATTTACCTGTATCTTACTAATCACAACTACATATTAAGATACACTCACTAAATATCCTAAGTGCTATTGAGGATACATTTAAGTTAACCATTAAAACATTTTATTTTATTATTTAAAATTTCTAGCCCTGGCCTAGCCTGGGTTCTAGCCCTGGCCTGCCACCCCAGCAGAGCCTCACAACAAGCCAGACAAACCCCCTACTCCATGGGGCCGCCGTTTTCCACATCTGGACTTCCCTCTTGTCACAACTCCACCCAGCAGATCAGACTATCACAGCCCGGATCATCGACACCCGCCCTGCAGCAGTTTTTTTTTTTCAATCCGGTCCAGGTGTGCTGAACCAGAGACTCTCAGACATGGAGCAGAGCTGCTACTTGCTCTCCCTGTGCCCAGCCACTCATGAGGCGCCCGAAGCATGGCAGGTTCTAGCCCTGGCCTGCCACCCCGGCAGAGCCTCACAACAAGCCAGAAAAACCCCCTACTCCATGGGGCCCACCATTTTCCACATCCAAACTTCCCTCTTGTCACAACTCCACCCAGCAGACCAGACTATCACAGCCTGTTTTGTGTGGCTGGAGCGGCAGTGCATTTCATCAATAAATGCTTTATTTAGAGGTGACTACAACAGTATGCCACCAGTATGGCAAGCCTGGCAAGCTGCTCGCATTTTATTTGATATGCCAAATACCAGTAACATTTATATTAGGTCATTCCCATGACCTAATATAATGGTTTGAGGATCTTTATGTTCCTGGAGCAAGCAGATGCTTTTTGGCTTCTACTAGCATGAGACAGGACATATGGAGATATTACTGGTGCCCGCTCTAGCAAATAGATGATGAATGGGAAGATAGTGATAGTGATTTAAAATTTAATTTAGTATTTAGAATACGATCAGATATACAAATTCTTATTCATCTCAATTTATAGATATGAAAATAAAAGACTGCAGTATGCGATAAGATACTTTAATCGACAGTACTTTTAATTTTACTTCAGCAGGGAATGGTAGGAGAGTTTCTGTGAAAAAAAATCGGGAAGGTTTAGGGTCTATATCCCTGAATGATAGTTGTAAATGTGAAAACAGTCCTTTATGCAATCTCAGAACATTTGGTGTCATTTGCTTGAGACAGTCTCACAGATCAAAGCACTTTTTTATTTTCTGAAGATGGCATTACATTATCTACTATCACCCAAACAGGAAAATGTTACTGCTATATTCTACCAGTTGTCTATATCAAAACCAAGCTTTTAAGAATGACAGAACTGGGACAGAGTGATGACATGATATAGATAGATTAGACTTATGGAGTAAAAGAGCAATTAGCTAGAGAATATGTTGGGCTCTCCATCATTGGGCTGCTTTAGCTAACTTCTATCATATAGTTTGACTCTTGGGTACAATTAAGGATATTCTGGAGAGACAAAGTCTTGAAAATCTAGTGTTCATGTACTAATTGAGCCTAGTTTCAACCTCCTGGTATTATAAGTGCAGACTCTAGAAATGTTAATGGTTCATATGACCAAATCTGGGCAGGCTGAGATAATTAAAAGAATATCAACAACACAAGCAGTCAAACTCTTCAATCTTAGATGTGTTTCAGAACTTTCCAGTGGGAAGATAATTCATTCATAGCTAAAGCCACAAATAGTCTAAACATTGAATTGATGGATTGTTTTTTAAATTATCCATGAGCCTATAGCTCCATTTAATTCACCCATATTTCAATAGACTCATTACACTGAAGACTAGATAGATAATGTAATTGATGAAGCATTGTACTACCTTCTCAATACAATAGAATGGATTGGATTAGAGCAGAATCTCATGGTTCAGTAGAGAATCTCACTTGCAGTGAATGAACTGTTTGTTGAATGAAGGAATGGCAAATGTTCTGATTTCAATACAAATTGGCTCAGTGGATTTGCTACTTATTGTATCACCCTGAGATCATAACTCCAGGTTTGAGATTCACATATATTCCTCCTATATATGTCTAGTGCAGATACCTTGACCTCGATCTAGCCCCAAACCTGTTCATTTCTTATCATTGAAAATAATATGTATATGTGGTCTATTATTTATGCTTAAAAACTG
Source organism: Cryptotis parvus (assembly GCA_021461705.1). Taxonomy (NCBI): domain Eukaryota; kingdom Metazoa; phylum Chordata; class Mammalia; order Eulipotyphla; family Soricidae; genus Cryptotis; species Cryptotis parvus. Next base: position 138,791 of record JAJIBD010004887.1, read on the forward strand.
AAGAATTATATTATTTTTTTCTTATACTCCATAGCTAGATTAGCAGTAATTGGTAATAGCAGTATTGGTCCTATCTCTATACTTCCTGCAGAATCTCACAGCTTCTCATCATCCACTCTTATCTTACTCTTTACTGCTGTTCAAGTGATGGCTGGGTCCTACCTGTCTCATATCAGAGTGGGTATTTGCTTACCTACTCTTCCAGGATCCCCTAAAATAGCCAGTGACATTTTCAAGGCACATAGAAGCTATTTGCCATGCACCACGACTAACCTGGGTTTGATCCCTGTCATCTCATATGGTCTCCTGTGCACTGCCAGGAGTGATCTCAGAGTGCAGAGCTAGGAGAATACCAGAGCATTGCCAGGTATGACCCAAAAAAGAAAAATAATTCAACAGTGTCTGTTGTGTTTCTGCCCAAACTTACTGACACAGACTCTAGACCCCTAATATCTGTCTTTATTGACTTTAGTTTTGTACTATCTTCTCCCCATCTCCATACTTTTACAAACCCCCACACTTTTTCTACTGCTATTCCCTTTGCCTGTAAACTTATTTCTATCAGTCACAAGTCTCCCTCCTTATCACTACTATCACTGTATCACTGTCTTCCCGTTCATCATCAGTTGCAGGACTCCTTTAAGGGCCGCTGCATTAGCACACTAAAGGGCCTAGGTGAGGTGCAGGGAGGGATTATCTAAGGACATTTAACACTCCCTGCTTTCCATAACAATGGGAGGAAGGTCTGAGTTGCAGGGATATAAACTAGCCGGTTTTCACTCTCCCACGCTTCTTTGGGGGCTTTTGCTCGCTGTGAGCGGTTTGCCCTGCTTGGAAGTTTTTCTTCTCCTTTCCCAAAGCCTTTACACGTGGTGGTCGCCATCTTGGCCTACACGTGGCTGGGGTTCTAGCCTGGAATCCTAAGCATCGGGTTTTTCCTTTTGCTGATTTGTATGCCTGAACCTGTGATAAGTAAAGCCTTTTAAAACTGCATCGGATTCCTGAGTGTTCATCCATTCCTCGCCGGCTTCGGAGGTAGAAGGGAACTTCGCTTCCCGGCACTGTAGGGGACCCCGGCGGAGCGCCCCTGACAATCATCGATTTGCTCGAGCGGGCACCAGTAACATCTCCATATGTCCTGTCTCATGCAAGTAGAGCCCAAGGGCACCTGCTTGCTCCAGGAACATAAAGAGCCTCAACCCATTCCATCAGGTCATGGAATGAGGTCTATAATTGTTACTGGTACCCGGCATATCAAATACAACACGGGTAGCTTGCCAGGCTCTGCCGTGTGGGTAGCATACTCTTGTAGTCATCTCAAAATCGAGCATTTGTTGATGAACCGCACGCGCCACTTGGCGGCCGCGCAAGCCGGGTTGTGATAGGCTAGACTGCTGGGTGGAGTTCTGAAGAGCGGGAAGTCCGGATGTGGAAAATGGAGGTCCTCATGGAGTGGGGGGTCGTCTGGCTTGTTGTGAGGCTCTGCTGGGGTGGCGGGTCAGGGCTAGAACCTGCCATCCCTCCCGGGCACCTCATGAGCGGCTGGGCACAGTGAGAGCCAGTAGCAGCTCTGCCCCATGTCTGTCTCTGGATCAGCATACCTGGGCCGGATTAAAAAAAGACTGCAGCAGGGTGGATCTCAATGAGCCGGGCTGTGATAGGCTGGTCTGCTGGGTGGAGTTCTGATGAGGGGAAGTCCGGATGTGGAAAATGGAGGTCCTCATGGAGTAGGGGCTCGTCACTACTATAGTATTTAATATTTTATGTTTATTGTCAGTTACTTTTTTCCCATTCTCAAGCTTCAAATAATCATGAAAACACCTCTCCTGCTAACATCTGTCACAGTCACCAATGCTCAACATGATATCTGGCTCAGTTCAGGTACCCAATAGGTGAAGACTTTGCTCATGAATGGATACATTTTAAAAATTCAATCAGTGACATAGCTAAGAACCACTATTAACTAGGAACTATTTTTTTCTGAGGGTATAAAGATGAAATAACGTCCATTCTTTTAGAATCTCAGACTACTTCTCTTTCAACCTAAAAGAAAATAACTATCAAGCCGTTTTTCTAAATTTGTAGGTCAACATCTAATTTTGTGTCTCTGAGAAGTATAGCCAGTTCAGATTCCTAGGTTGCCTACCTGAGAATCCTGGATGCTATGCAGCTGAGAAATGGTTGCTCAGTTTTTCCCACACATATATATCTAGATGGAAGACTGATTAATTCCATTTTTCCTACAGATGTGGAAACTCCAACTGTCCAATCTTATGTAGGTGATAACAGAATGCTGTGATCGAAAAGTGAAGGTTCTCCCTAATGGTGACAATGTACCACTAGTCACTTGAGGAATGCTCTGCCCCCTGCATGCAATTGGCTACTAGGAGTAGATAAGGCACTTCGCAGAGTCTGTAGTGGGCCTCCTTGTGTGTGAGAAAAGCAAACACAAAGGATTCTGTCTATAGGTATTTGATGGTGGCTCTAGAGTTTGGGTTTGGGGAAAGGTTCACGAGGCTATTATTTTGTTTTCTTTCTACTTTTGTCTTTTGACCCACAACTGCAGTGTTCCAGAGATGCTCCTGTGCTCAGGGCTCACTCCTGGTGGTGTTGTGAGAAGGACCAAGGGCACTGAGTGGGGTTGAGGATTGAACCTCCACACTTCTCCAAGCATGCATATAGTCCTCTGAACTATCTCTCTGGCCCCCTTGGAGAATTTGCTTTTTAAGAAAAAGCAGATATCTCTGATTAGGAAATATCTCTTTTGAAGCAAAGGGATCAGGAGTCCTCAACTCTTGGGAGCTTGTTGTCATCAAGGTTCCTGTGATGATGCCTTACATTAAAATCTTTCAAAGACTTAGCTCAGAGTGCAGACAAAGAACAGATAGATCCTCACATAGAGTTTTGGTCCAATCCCTGTCTGTCCTGTCAGCCTTAGCTGCCAACATGCCTTTCCTTTGCCGCACTCTCTGTGCACAGACATGCTTCCAATTCTCAAGACTCCCTGTGTCTTCTTGGCCTACATCATTTGAAAATATTCAGTCCCCTCTGTCCTAAATGTTCCTCATTCCCTTTCTCCTTGTTTGGTGAAGACATGCTGGTCCTGTACACACTGGACTCAAACATCCATTAAAAAAAAATTCCCCCCTGACTATAATGCAAGTCCTATTCTCCCACAGAGATATTTTATTTCTTCAGAATTTAAAACTCAATTTAAAACTAAAAACTCACTGGTAAGATCCTCAATATTAAAATTCATTGGTCTGTAAGGTGCATAGATGCAGAGATTTTGCTTATGATTATATGCCCAACATTGAGCATGGGTCAGTCTCCCCCAAACACCTTTTTAAGTATAGGTGGCTGAATAATCTGTACTTAAGCCTATACAATCCTGGAAAACACACACATGCAGAACTGCCAGAATTAATAGAAAAAAAATTTCACTCTACTATGTGGCTAAAGATGGTCATTTCTTATATTAGCAAGAATATTGCCAACTTTATATTATCACGGTTAAAGTCAACTTTCTATAGTTTGGAAGATTGAATAGGGCTATCTGGTTAATTCTGGCCAAATGGTTTTAAGAATTATAAGTTCTCAATCAGTTTTCTAGAAGCTTCATTTCTTGGTGCAATGTCCTCCAGAACTTTTCTTCTGATATAGTGTGAACATTTAAAACGGAGCTACATCTTCAGCCTGGGTCATTAAATAATTTCTATGAACAGAATTGCCACTGACCTATGCCTGGCAAGGAAGCAAAGCGAAATCCCTTGTGTTTTAGGTCATTGAGAGTTAGGGAAATTATAGCAATAAAAACAATAGTAAAAGTGTTAAAAAGTTACCATGTAGGCTCTGTTTGTAAGTAAAAAATAATCTCATTATTAATATCCTAGCAATAATATAAGAGATTTTGTGTGTGTGTGTGTGTGTGTGTGTGTGTGTGTGTGTGTTGTTTGGGGGAGTTGGTGAAGTGCTTTGGATACTTTCAGCATTGCTGGAGGCCCTGGGTCACTCCTGGCAGTGATCTTGTAGGAAATATTTGGCATTACCAGGACTATACCCATTGTACTTGAAGTGGGATATGTGGTAGTAGGAATTACACTTAGAACCTCCCATATGCAAATGCAGTCCACCACTTAGAGCTCCATATCAGCCCAAAGTAGTGATAACAATATACTCTCTCATCTGCTCTGTTTCTGTCTCACTCACCTATAGGAATGCTCTTAGCACATTGCTTGGGGCAGGAGGCTTGTCACTTCCAGTAGTGTTTGAGGGACAGTGCAGAGCAGGGGATAGAATGTGGGCCTGCTGCAAGCAAATCATAAGTTCCAGCCCCCGAGCAATTTCTCTGAGGCCAGGAGCAATATTTTTATACATATGCAGAAACAAAGCTAAGGAAGAGAGTTGTATTGTGCAAAGTCAGTTTATTTGCAAGAAGTATAGCCTGATTCCACATTTCTCAAGCCCTGTTTGGTATTCATCAATGAGAGAGTAGGCCTGCCTGACATCAGTTTAACATATGACTCATCCAGCACAAGTTTCTCAACCTTAACACTAGTAACCTGGGTGCTGGGCAATTGTGTGTTGTGGGACTGTCCTATGCCTTGTGAGAAGTTTAGCAGCCTTCAGCTTTCAGCAGGTTCTAGTATCTTCCTTCCCAGATGAAGGACATCATCCAGGAAGGTGGGGTATCAAAATCATCCCCAGCTGAGAAGCACTGGTCTAGCCCCCTGCTTTCAGCATTGGCTGAGGAGGTATTCTACATAGGACTTGGCTGTAGGCATCTGCAACGATGGCTGGAGGGCTAGGGCAATAGTACAGCAGGTTGGGTGCTTGCCTTGCACATGGCCAACCTGAGTTCAATCCCTGACACCCTATATGGTACTCCAAGCTCTGCCATGAGTGATCTCTGAGCACTGAGTAAGGAGTAAGCCTTGAGTCCAGCCGGGTGTAGTCCACAAACCAGAATAAATGAAGATGACTGGAGACTTCAGAAATGCACAGCTTTGAGAAAAGGGTCTAATGTTAACTGCACAATTCTGGGAACAATTCCCTCTGGATAGTGCTACAAAGGAAAATTACAGAGCCTTCACCTCGTATGAAAAATGCTCTTGGACCTGCTGCAAAGAGGCAATTCATATTGACTAGAATTTCATCAAGAGAAGATGTTATAGGTCTCCAATGACCGCTATGGATTCTGTTGAACTGGTGTGTGACCAGGCTCTAAATCACCTTAAATGCTATGGTTTTTCCAGTTCAAGGAACCCTAATATCATCCTTAAGAATGGCACACAGGTAGAAGGAAAAGGATACCATGATGCGCATCTCTGGCACCAAGAGCCTGACAAGAGAGTGTGGTGCTTGTCGTTTGCATATACATGAATTAGACTCTTTGCTTTCTCTTATGTATCAAGTGGCTGTCAAAAGGACCCAGAGGGTCTGGGGAATAATGTACTTAGATGTTTATCAGGCCAAACAGAAAAGCCTCTGCTGAGATCGAGGTGAAGGGGCGGGGGGGGATAGATTTCTCTAAAAATAAACCTGATTTTAATTTTAAACTGGGTCAGTTTGGGTTGGGAATTATTGGGGAATGTAGCTGAGCCACTAGGAGAGAAGCAAAATCCTTGCTAATTTAATTTGCATATACTGTTTAAAATGCAGAGAAGCGGCTGCTGGAAGCCTGGCAGCGTTTTCAGTCTGGCACTGCCCTTTCCTGTCTCTATGGCACTGTCTGAGCAGCATCGTGTGAGCCATCGTCTCAAAGGAGAGCCTCTGGAGCCAAGACTGGGTCCAGGATAGTGCACAGGAAGAATGAGGGGTAAAGGTAGCAAAGTCAATGGCCACAGTTGGGCCCTGCAATGGTCAAGGGACAAAGTCTGTGGTTCTCTGGTCCTCTTAAGGAGAGAACTGACTTGATTTTGACCTCCCAAAATTGGTGACTATTTTTTTTTTTGGTGTCAAGAACAGTAATTTTAAAAGCAAATAAATCAAGCCATAGGAACACATCTTATTTTGTCTGGTAAGAGCATTTTTCTGAAATCACAGGAACTGTAACACTAGAATAAAAGCAGGAAAGTAGGAGCTTCTAAATCGTAAGGGATTTCTCAAGTACGTTCGGCTGGAACAGTTTAAATGCTCACAGCTGGGGCCAGAGACATAAGTACAGGGGTTAAGGTACTTTGCTTTCATGTGGCCAATCTTGGTTCAAATCCATGTGCCTTATAAGTTTCATGCCACCAAGATTCTGAGTACAGAGCTAGGAGTAAACCCTGAACACTGCTGGGTGTGACTCAAGAACAACTACAATAAAATTCATACAATTACACCAAGAATACACAACCTTTACCTTCATATTTTTGTCTTTTGCCTTTTGGACCATACCAGGGAGTGCTCTGGGCTTACTCTTGGCTCTGACCTCATCACTCCTGATGGGGCTCAGGGTCTGCATGCGTGCTAAGGATCGAACCCAGATCTGCTATGTGCAAGGCAAGCCTCCTTTCAGAGTACTTTCACTCTGGCCCCTTTTTTATTTCTTGATCAATCAATGAAACTTCAAACAACCTCACCAAGGGGTCTGTATGTGGGAATAAAGCATTCTAACTAGTTATTTCTTTCCATGACTTCAATTATTCACTGGCGGTGGAGGAGGTTGGTGGTCAAATGCAGTACTTCTCAGGAGCTATTTCTGGCTGTTTACTCAAGTGTCCCCTGGTGTTGTTGAGGGACCATATACAATACCAGGGATGGGACTGGGGTCAGCTGCATGCAAGGCGAGTGCCTTTATTCTTGCACTATATCTCCAGCTCTTATTACCCTTAGTTTCACTTTTCTCCTTCATTGGTCCCTCTTTATAAGCGCTGCAAAAGAGCACTTCCTAAATGGCAAATGTTAGGACACATCTCCACAGCTCAAAGCCCTTAAGTAATGAAGAAGAGATGAAGGCCATAATGGGAGAGAAAAGCATAGTAGTAGATGAATTAGGAATACAGCAACAGACACTGTTAATGGCCAGTAAACAACAAGCCTTTTTAGTGGCTGGCTGCTTTGTGGCCTAAGGAAAATTCCATTAGTCTCTACTCTTTTCCATTCTCATGAACCACCAACATCTGAAAACCACCCAGCCTTGTCTTAAAACCCTTTATCTTGTTTTTATTCCAAATCTATAAAAGAGTCATATGTGATAATGAAAATGTCCCAGATGGACATTTTCAAGATGCCACCCCATAAGGCTGGTGAGCACTTGTTGTGGGGCGAGTCTAAACAAGGAACTTAATTTTTATCTTTAGTAAATTCTAATAAAATGTTAAATAGTATAGTGGCATTTGACTAGTGGCTACTGTATTGGACAAGTTCAGAACTTTCTCTGTGAGTTCATACTTAATAATAACCTTGACCGCAGATTAATGGTTCCATAAAAGTGCAAGGAAAAAGTTCAGTGTTAAGAGCCTAGCCTTCTGGATTTAAATCTTTCCTAAGCATGAATAAAATATGGCGTCAAACAGGTCATACCATTTTAAATAGATTTTTTGAGCTACACACGTGGTGGTGTTATACCTTACTCTTGTCTCTGTGCCCAGATATCACTACTGGTGGGCTCAGGGGACCATATGCAGTGCCACAGTTGAACCTGGGTCAGCTGTGTGCAAAGCAAATGGCCTACCAGCTGTACTATAACTTTGGCTTCAGGTTATAACCAATTTTTGCCTCAATTTTCTCAATGGTAAAATTAGGGGTGATAATAGTACTACCTCAGAGACTGCATGAGAATTAAATTAGTTAATATTCACAAAATGTTTTTGACTCCATAGGCATTAACAGTCTGTCATGCCATTTCTTTTTCATGTGGAGACCCCCACCCATGTGGGTGAGTGAAGGATTAGCTTAGCTTCTAAAGATAGACATGAGCACCTGCTCCCCATTTCAGTGCTTTGGAGGCTTCTCCTTCATGAAGATGGACCATCACAATCCCAGCAATAATGGTAGAAACATGCTACAGGATTTCACCTGATACTCCTCACCCTACTGAATGTTACCACCACTCTGTCATTTCTTTTTTTTTAAATTTTTTTATTATACCACCATGATATATACAGTCACAAAAGTGTTCATATTTGGGTTTCAGTCATACAGTATTCCAGCACCCTTCCCTCCACCAGAGGCCTTTTCCAACCACCAATGTTTCCCACCAATGATTTCCTCCCTCCCCAGCCTGTGACTATAGCAGAAATTTTTCACTTCTTCTCTCTCTCTCTCTCTCTCTCTCTCTCTCTCTCTCTCCCTCTTACACATTTTGGCCTGCAATACATATATTTAGAGGCTATCATGTATATCCTTTGCCTACTTAGAAGTTATCATGTATATCCTTTTGCCTACTTTCAATGCTTAGTTCTACGCTGGTATTGTCATTTACAATAATTATTAGTACACTGTTCCTTTCTCTGTATTACCTAACCTCTAACTCCCACACATTTGTAGTAGGTTCTACATACCTGACAAGACCTCCTCATCCATGTTTTGTCTGGCCTTGGATATTGGCATCATGCTATTTTTTATATACCACAAATAAATGCAGTCATTCCTTTTCACTTTGTCTAATTTTACTCAGCATGATCCTTTCCATGTCCATCTATTTATAGGCAAATTTCATGACTTCGGTTTTCCTAACAGCTGCATAGTATTCCATTCTGTAGATGTACCAAAATTTCTTTATCCAGTCATCTGTTCTCGGGTAGTCTGGTTATTTCCAGATTCTGGCTATTGTAAATAGTGCTGCTATGAATATAAAAAGTGCAGATGGTATTTCCACGGTGTGTATTTGGTGTCACAGGGCATATTCCTAGATATGGTACTGCTCACTCTGCCATTTCAAAGGGAGAGTAAATGAGGAAATTTTCCCAAGGTCCTTATGCAAAAGCATGTCAGAATCTAGATTTGGACAAGAGGTTTTCAATAGATTGCCTAAATACCTGCTCTCTGTTTCCACCCCACCCCCAAAGGAAAATTTGATGCATCTCCTCATGAGAAATTCTATTTAAAAAATGACACAGACGAAATGGACAGGAGACAAAAATGGGTTGGAGGATGGATGGTAGGGATACATTTAAAGCTTCATCCTAGAATAAGTGAAGGATGGATAAGAATAGATCTGCGCTATCTGCAACTGCTTTTGTTAACAATATACTTGCAGAGACCCATCCTGAACATGCAAAAAGGGCATTGAAATAAATGACCATTTTATAGTCAATAGAAGGTTTATCAAATTAATTTCATTGGATAACAATTACATACACTTTTTTCAAAGTGTTTCATGGATTATGTATCTTTTCCCATAAATTTACTATATTCAAGCTATTGTTTGTTTTGGGGGGTTTTGCTTTTGTTTGCTTTGTTTTTGGACAATAACAGCATTGCTATGGGCTAACTCCTTGTTGTACTAAGGGGATCCTATGTAGTGCCTGGGATCAAACCCAGGTTGGCCATGTTAAGGTTAAGTGTCCTCTCTACTGTACTATCTTCCCGTACCTCTAGTGTCAAGTTCTAATAAAAATGTAGTTCTGAGAGTTATACCCTTTAAGCTGAACAAAAAAAACCACTAGGTACTCAGTGGATCAGTCCTTAGACACAAATACAAAGAGAACAAAAATTATAACCTACTATGGAAAGGAATAACTCTTACAGTGCATGTAAGAGGAGACACAGAGTTGTCTTAAAATAAATCATTCATAATATCATAAGGCATATTTCATACGTTGGACATGGGAATCTCCTGGCGGACAGTTCCACAATGAAATTGACCACATCATCTTCAATCCACGGATTTGTCTGACCGATGTAGCTGTCGTCCCCAAATTCCAAACAGGATCAGACCACCGTCTCCTTCGTGCAAAATTCTACTTCCCGCAACGGGGAGAAAAGGCTGCAAAGTTTAAGAAGAGAACTCCCAGAACGACCACCAACTGGGAACTCTTTGGCACCATTGCAGCAACATGGGAAGATACCACCATTGACGACATCGATGAAGAATACAACCGAATGGTTCAGCACCTCCATGATTCTGCAAAGAATGCCGCGAGAGAAAGACACAAAAGGACACCTGTCTTCAGAAACTCTAGAGCTCATTCGCCAACGTGGTGAGGCGCGAGCCTCAGGAGACCAAATGCTAACATCCAAGCTTGCTAAACAGTGCAGAGAAGTGATAAAAGAAGACCTCAAAGACAGAAGAGCAGAAATACTGGAAGATGCAGCAGAAGCTGGGAAAAGCATTCGCACTGCCCGCCTGTCCTTTGCCAACTATAAGACCAAGATGACTGCCCTCCGACGCCCTGATGGATCTATCACATCTTCCAGAAAGGCAATGGAGAAGATTATCCATGACTTCTACTCAAATCTCTTTGATAGCCACATCCACCTGCCCACATACCAAATTCCACAGGATGGATATGTCATTCCCAACGTTCTCCCTTCTGAAATCCAACATGCCATCTCGTCAGTAAAGAAGGGAACAGCACCAGGCCCAGATAAAGTCAGACCCGAACACCTGAAGAATCTGCCGTCGGTACTCATCAATACACTAGCTCGGCTCTTCACATGCTACCTGTCCGAATGCAAGGTGCCATCCCAATGGAAAACCAGCAGGACAGTTCTACTGTTAAAGAAGGGTGACATTCAAGACATTGGCAACTATCGCCCCATCTGCCTGTTGTCTGTCATCTACAAGCTGTTTACATGAGTCATCCTGAACAGGATTAGCAGAACACTAGATGAAGGACAACCATGTGAGCAAGCTGGCTTCCGGAAAGGATTCAGCACAATCGACCATATCCACACGGTAACCAAGCTCATTGAGGTTTGTAGGGAGTACAAGATGCCGCTCTGTCTCACGTTCATTGATTTACAGAAAGCCTTTGATTCTGTGGAGACTGAAGCAGTCATCGAAGCCCTAGCCAAACAGGGTGTTCAAACTCAATACCTCAAGATCCTTCGTGAGCTGTATTACGGATTCACCACCAGGATCTCACCATTCTACAAAGAAGTGATCATTAATGTGAAAAGAGGGGTTCGACAGGGTGATGCCATTTCACCAAAACTCTTCAGCGCCACCCTCAAGAACATCATGCAACAATTAGAATGGGAAGGAATGGGAGTGAAGATAGATGGTCGGCAACTACACCACCTCCGCTTTGCTGATGACATCGTTCTAATAACACCAAACATTAGCCAAGCGGCACAAATGTTGGCTGACTTTGACTGAGAATGTGGAAAGATAGGTCTACAGCTGAATCTGAAGAAAACTATGTTCATGAAGAATGAACTAGTTATAGAGGCCCCATTCACTCTCAATGGAACAAATATCTCTGAATGCAGCAGTTATGTGTACCTAGGTCGAGAAATCAACATGATGAACGACCTAAAACCTGAGCTACGCAGTAGGAAGAGAGTGGTATGGAATGCCTTCAAAGGCATCGAAGAAATAGGTAAAAGAACAAAGAACCTCCGGCTCCAGGCACATCTCTTTGACTCCACCATTCTCCCTGCATTAATATACGCCTCAGAGACCTGGGCCCTACAAAAGCAGGATGAGAATGCTATTCGGTCTCCCAGAGAGGGAATCGAAAGAGCTATGCTTGGAATATCATGCCCTCACTCAAGTGAGAGAAGGAATCCGGAGTTCTGACCTCCGTCGCTATTCCAGAATCAGGGATGCTGTCTCGTTTGCCAAGGCATCGAAAATCAGATGGGCTGGACATGTAATGCGATTTGGAGACAACCGCTGGACTAGAGCCATTACCGACTGGATCCCACGGGATATCAAAAGATCACGTGGCCGCCCACCTACAAGATGGTCAGACTTCCTTGTCAAGACCCTGAAGGAACGTTTGAGGCTCTTCATATTCCTGAATCAACCAGATGCCATTGGGCTACATTGGCATGTGATAGGGTCCAATGGAAATGTTATTGGCGCCTGCTCGAGCAAATCGATGAATAACGGGATTCAAGTGATCAAGTGATCAAGTAAGTAAGAGGAAATGGTACATAAATACTTGTGAAAAGATTTTGTCAAACAATTAGAACCTTTTTCATTGCACAGATTATACTTGACAAATTATATGCAAACGACTGAAGAAACCAACAAATAAACTATACAATGCAAAAATAACTCTGCATCTAACATACTAGAAACCTGTGATGATGGGGAGAGAAATAATCACTTATTGGCTTATTACTCTATAGGTTTACACATCCGACTTCTCTCTCGTCAGAACTCCACCCAGCAGACCAGCCTATTGCGGCCGTGCAGTTCATCAATAAGTGCTGGACTTAAAGATGCCTACAAGAGTATGCTACCTGCACAGCAGAGCCTGGCAAGCTACCCGTGTTATATTTGATATGCCAAATACCAGTAACAATTATAGACCTCATTCCGAAATGGATTGAGGCTCTTTATATTCCTGGAGCAAGCAGATGCCCTTGGGCTCTACTAGCATGAGACAGGACATATGGAGATGTTACTGGGGCCTGCTCGAGTAATTCGATGATGAACGGGAAGACAGTGATACAGTGATATTTCATTAGGAAGCCAAATTCAGTTTATCTTAAATTAAAAGAATCTAAGATTACTTAATTTCTAGGTTGTAGGAATGCATAAGTAATCTAATTAGCATATTGATTAATGAGTAATGATAAATAAATAATTATGGTAAAAAGAAAGTATAAACAGTGTTTAGCTCAATAATTAATCCATTTACTTACATAATTTCCTACCAAACAACAAAAATTCAAATGAGCCTCTAATTTTTTATTTATTAAATGTAAATTTTTTTACTGCGATAATGTTGATTTGTGATATAGTAAATGATTTTGTTTTTAGAGGTACAATTTTATCATACCACACCCACCAAAAAGTGCTAATATCCTTTAACCATAATATAAAGGACCATTTAAGTTTTCCCCTCATTTGCTTTGTAACTTCAGTTTGGTTGCCAGAGATTATGAGGTTATTTATATTGTAAATTGTCTATCTCTTTCATTTATCTTTTTTAAATAAAATATATGAATGAGATCAACCTACATACTTAACTCTTCGTGTGACTGCATATGCAATTGAACTCTTGCTTTCATTCTCTTGTAGCTCATGTCTCGCATATCAAAATAAATATTTTATACTGATCATAAAAGTTATTACTTTATTGTAATGAACATTTTTAAAAATAATGTTTTAGCAGTCTTCAATGTATAATTTTTTCATGTCATGTGCAAAAAAATGACTTTTTTAAATTTGAAACTCCATAATTAATATCTTCTTGCTCAATAGCTGTAGTTAGGACTTTCTGTACTGCACTGAGTAATAATGGTATGAAAGGACATTTTTGATCTCAAAGGATAAACTGTTTTCTTCCCAGTCACTGAGTATGATGTTAACTGTGAGTTGGTTGTTTATGACTTTTACCGTTAATATATTTCATCACCATTTTGTTGAGTTTTTACTTCAAATGAATGCTGCATTTTCCAAAGATTTCTGTATGTTGATATAATTATGTGGTTTTAATATTTCTTCTTATAGATGAAATATACTATACTGAATGATTTTCACATCATGAATCATCTTTGTATCCCTGGAATAAATTCTACTTTGTCATATATATATGATCCTTTTTTGTATATTGTTGGATTCTGTTTGTCGACTTCAGATAGGTATCAGCATTATAGAAAAACTATTTTATTAAACCATTTAACAGTATCTGCTGAAGACTAACTAGCTCATGACAACTAGTCTCTGAAAACTAACTCAATACAACTAGTTTTTTAATAACTAGTTCATGATACAGAATTAAACTCCTAGATATATACCAAAAGAATGTGTGCTAGTATCTATGGAATAACATACTTAAAAACATACATAAATGTTCATAGCTTTATTCAAAGTAGCTTCAAACTGGAAAGTACTAAAACATTCAGTAATAGAATGGATAAATAATGGTTTATCATATCATCATTTAATTTTCTTTTGTGTGACTGCATATGCAATTGTTTTCTTGCTTTCATTCTCTTGTAGTTCATGTCTCGCATACCAAAATACTACTAATAATAAATTAGAATGAGTTACTATTGTGTACATCAATAAAATGAATTTAAAAGACGTGAAGTTGAAAAAAAGAAGACAGATACAAAAGGGTTTATGTGAAATTATATATATTTATACATACCTATATATATATAGAGTATTAATTATATATTTATATAAAGTATATATTAAAGTTTATTATAGTCATTATTATATATACTTCATATACATTTTTCAAATATATATGTATTTGTATATATACATATGAACATAAATGTAAAGTTCAAAGCAAGCAAACATAACGAGTTCATGATATCAAGAAAATTTCCTGTGATGGGCAATGTGGGGAGAAATGTTTTTTCATAAAGCCTAATACTCAGATTTCCTTTGATTCCACAGTTGTCTTCAGAGCAATAGTCAGACTCTACAATGGTCTGTTTTACAGCAAAGGAGACTGTCATTCTTAATAGCAGCCTGAGAAAGTTGCCAATGTCCTATTAAAATGGCACCAGAAGAGAAACAGGTGGCATATTTTTCTCCACTGATAATATTTTATAAATGATAATATTAACATAATGTGGGGGAATAAGAACACTCTGGAGAGCTTTTTTAAACAACCGTTTTGAGGGAAAGACAGGACTTATTCATTTAGAAGTATTGTTATAGTCAGGAGTTTGTGATTCACATAATAGAGCTGGATCACGAACCCAAAGGTGCTGCTGAAACATCCACCCAAACAATTTGCTTAGACCTCTAGTGAAACTTGAAATAAAAATACTCTGATGGCTGCTTTCATTATTTTTCTTTACAGCTGAGGACTGGAACTAGGTTTTCAGAAACGGAATAAGTTCTATTTTGTTTCAACTTGTGGGTATAACATTACTTTTCGATTTATAAGTGGCATCTGTATAGCTTGTTTACAGACTCTACCCAGGTCACAAGACTTGAATAACTTGGCTAGAAATCAATCTACAACAGTTGGTATGCAAGATCCATGTTCTCTTTACCCCTCATCATTTCCCACTGGTAAGAAATGCATTCTCTCAATTTCTGTAGGGAGTGGTATGTTGTATGTTCCTTATTACTCTGAAAAGTCTATTTTCTTTTTTCTCACTCAATTAGGGAAGTCTTCTTTGAATCTAACACTTATTTTGCTTTTCCTAAATAAATTCATTGAAAGATACTCAGACATTCAGTTTTCTCTTTTCCCACCATAGCTCCATTTACTTAATTTTATATTTTAAAAATAATTATTATCAATGCTCTTCACCAGTTCCTTCAAGTAGAATATTTCTTGGAAATCTGTGCTTGAGGGAGCCTTTGGCCCAGTGTTATTGCCTAACTAAATATAAGGATTCCGTCAGTGATAATTTGAGTAAATTTGCCTTTTGACCTAAGTGTAAAAATACTCTGGAACCTCTTGGAATAAAAAAAAAAAAAACAAGTGAAATAAATACCACTTTTTATTTTCATCTTATTCCTCCTTTATTGTCATTTCTTTAAAAAAAGTTTGGGAAACCACACCCTGCAGTGCTTAGTGCTCATATCTGGCTCTGTATTCAAGAATTACTCCTGGTGCTGCTTGGGGGCAATATGGGATGCTGGCAGTTAAACCTAGGTTGGCCACATGCAAGGCAAGCACCAGTCCTCTATACTATCTCTTCAGCCCTTTTATTCCCTTTTTGTTCCTTTATTTTAAATATAGTAAGATAACCTTAAAAATGGGAGAGGTAGTAGAAAGAGGTAAGAATAAATGTTAAGTTCTTTTTTTTTTTTTTGCTTTTTTGGGTCACATCCGGCGATGCTCAGGGGTTTCTCCTGGCTCCGCACTCAGGAATTACTCCTGGCAGTGCTCGGGGAACCATATGGGGCGCCGGGGATCGAACTTCGGGCCGGCACAGGCCGGCCGCATGCAAGGCAACGCCCTACCCGCTGGGCTATCGCTCCGCCCCAAGTTCTTTCTTTTTGTTTGTTTTGGACACACCCAGCAAAGCTCATGGCTGACTCCTGGCTCTTGGGTTCAAGGATTACTCCTGAGTAGGTGCACCTATGATACATGGGGATCAAACCCAGATCGACCATGTGCAAGACAAGACCCTTACCCACTCTGCTATCTTTGTATCTAAAATGTTAACTGACTTTGAATACTACTAGAATGGAGAAATGCTTTTGACTTAGAGTCTAATCAAATCTCTCCCAAAACCTGCTTTGTGATATTGGCCAGTTAACTTCTTAGCTTCATTTCTTTTTATTCCTAGCTTCATTTTTGAATGGAGGTATTTAATAGTGTTTGTGTTGGATAATGCATGTTTACACTAATCCCGAGTATGTCAGTCATTTTTGCTATTACTTTAAAATAAACTGACTAGCATTAGCATATATGATCTAGAAAACGTCAACTATATTTGAGCTTGCTTCAGTTGAGTGGTTTACATAAAGTATCACATTATTTGGTCTGCAATTTAATTTTAGCAGAAGAGTGTATTTCTACATTATTCAAATTTAGGTGGATCTCAGTATTTTCTCTGGATTTCTGGAAACTTGCTATTCACTTCTCTAAGTATGATGGTGTGACTCAGGTCACTTTACCACATGATCTAGGAATGAGATATTTAACAGAAAAAAACATCAGGGAATAAAAGTTTGCAGGTGGCCAACCAAATTCAACCCCGCATCCCTCTTGGTCCTACTAGCACAGCCAGGAGTAAAATAAAAGGATAATACATTTATCTCAATCATTGCCTCAAACGTAAACCACATAGGTACAGAGCAGGTTATGGGAGAGGAATCTTGCTCATTCAACCCAATCATGAGAGGAAGTTATTTGCACAACAGTCAAATTGAGTAATAAAGTAGGATTTAAGTGCTCAATTTTTAATGTCAGAGAGACCTTGGATCAAATCCCAGATCTGCCTGCTATTAAGTGTGTGATTCTATGCAAGTTACTTAAGCATTCTGAGTATCAGTTTCATAATCTGCAAAGTGAAAAGTACTTACTCATCAGATTGTTATATGAGAATTAAATTTTCTGACAGAGGATAAGTATAATACAAATTGTAGCAACTACTATGTTATTCTGTTTTCTTTTTTTTCCTGGAAGTACAGGGGGATTTTGTTTATCCTGCTCTTAAAACTTTGTCATTCTGCATCAGTGGTAAATGGAGACCTTTGTTATCTGTGGTGACCATTAATGCTACTTGCCAACTATTTCTAGTCCTTCTGTCTGCTGAGTACATAATAAAGCTAACCATTCTGATCCTGTGCTTGAATGAATCAAGTTTACACTTTTTAGGGGTTTTATTATTTGGCTTTTTTGGGTCACACCCAGTGATGCTAAGGGATTACTCCTGGTTCTGCACTCAGGAATTACTCCTGGCAGTGCTAAGCGGGACCATAAGGGATGCCAGGGGTTGAATTTGGTTGGCCACCTGCAAAGCAAACATCCTACCCACTGTACTATCGCTCCAGCCCTAAGGAAGAGTCTAGACAAGAGTTATGAAATCAAGAAATATAAAATTTCTGGGATAACTGTTTGAGATTCATCAAGCACTCTTCTCTCTGATGTGGCAACTCGAGACATTAGAAATCGGCTTCATTTAAATGACTTCAATCAGCCTGAGTCCCTTTACTGAGTCCCTAAGTATATGAAATGCCAATACAACCATGTAATATAAGCAACAAACTCTTGCCCTTTCTTAGACACTGAGTATCTGGAGAGTATCTGGAGATATTTTTGGATGTCAAAAGTGCAAAGGGATGCTTACTGGCATCTATTGAGTAGATACTAGGGTTAGTATTAAACATTTTATAAAATAGAGATCAGCCGCCCCACCTCACCCCCATAAGAATGATTTGTTTGGGGCCTGAGTGGTAGTTCAGAGGGGAGGGCGTTTGCCTTGCACGCAGCCTACCCAAGTTTAATCCCGGCATCCCATATGGTCCCTGAGCACTGCCAGGAGTTACCCATAAGCATTGCTGGGTGGACCCAAAAAGAAAAGAAAAGAATGATTTGTTTATCTGAAAATTTCAGTGGTGCTCTAGTCCAATTCTGAGATTTCTTCATATTACTTATTTCCCTGCCTCTACTCCAGATCCCACTCTCTTATTAGCAGAATGCAAATTCAGTGTACATTCTTCATATCTGTGCATGCCCAGAGATCAAGCTCATTTCCTACCATGGTTGGCTACCTGGGATCATAGTGTGGCCAATAAACATTGTTCCCAGAGATTTCAATATACTGCCCTTGTAAATGATACCCTGAGAGTTGAACTAAGCCTAAAGGCCAGACACCAAAAAATAATCATTCAGAGAGGTGTCTTTCTGCTCTTCAATTTCAGTGCCAATTTGATCACAGAGCAATCAAATGCTTTCCCAATATCATCTGACAAAATTATAGAAAATTTTATCTGCTGGTGCATTGAACAGTTTAAAGTCTTGAAGTATAAGGGGAAATGTACAAAAAGTAAGTACTGTTAATTTGAACCCAGACTTCTGAGATTCTGCTTTTATTTGGGCAAGGCCTGGGCTAGAATCCTTATAGGTCTCTTCTAAGGAGATTGACATATTTGGTGGAAGTTTAAAAAATAATGTGTTCAAGGTAACCTAACTGGTGGCGTAAGTAAGATCAGAGCTAGACCTGCTCACTCTTACACTTTCCATCCTTTTTTCATACCCTTTTTTTCCTGGGTGGGAGCTCAGACAATGGCGAGTGGCAAATGGGCATTCATGGTTGAATTAGTTTGACCTTCAAGGTTTGGGTGCCCTATATTTTTCCTCTGTAATATAAGCAATTCGGTACTCTACAGTTGTAATGAGGGGGCAGAAGTGACAGTAGTGTGGGTATGGTACTTGCATTGTATACAGCTAAACATGGTTCAATCCCTGGTATATCATATGGTCCTCCTGGTAGTAGCCAGGAGTTATTATTGAGTGCAGAACCAGGAGTAATCCCTGAGCAGAGCCAGGAGTAATCCATGAGTAATCCCTGAGCACTACTACTGACTGTACCCCCACACCAGAATAAATTCACCATGAGAACTGGAAAGAAGATAAGCGAGTATTTTCAGTTCATTACTTACATAGACTTGTAGCAGCTGAAAATGTAACTATTATGCCTGTGGAAAATGTAAGCCTGACAATGTGGGGGGGGTAGAGCTGAGAAGGGTGGCACAGTGGAGTGGCATGGGAAGAAGTTTAGAGGTGAGGACAGGAAAGGGAGTTGGAAAAAATCAACAACAGAAATTTCACTAAGATTGTGTAACAGTGCTTCAATATTGTCTCACCTCTCTCACATGGGTGGTTCAAGTGCACTGAAGTAATTTATTAATAACTGGAATCCTGAAGATGATTTGCTTTACTTTGATGCATACTCTGAAACTGTTGCTTGATAAAGAATTCCCTATCCTAGGACTACGCAGTTGTACTTAAATTCTGGTAGCTGTGTTATAATAATAACAATGGGCACTAATTTTATAAAACAAACAAATCACAGCAGAACATACTAGCACAGCTCCTGTCCCCCCAACATCCATACACATATTTCCCGAGTTCAACTATGTATGTGACACTTGTTAAAAGAGGGGAATTTGGGGGCCCTGAGCGATAGCCCAGTGGGTAGTGTGTTTGCTCTTGCCGCGCAGCCGGCCTGCGCCGGCCAGGGTTCAATCCCCTGCATCCCATATGGTCTCCTGAGCACCGCCAGGAGTAATTCTTGAGTACAGAGCCAGGAGTAACCCCTGAGCGTTGGTTGGTGTGACCCAAAAAGCAAAAAAAAAAAAAAAAAAAAAAAGAGGGAATAGGACAAACTAGGTTCCTACCCTGGTGGCGTTTACCCTATGGTGGAGAGGACAATTAGCCAATAAAATACTCACGGATGCTAATTTGTACTTGAAATTGGGTCCCAGATTAATCAAAATGAATCATTTTCTACTGATTGAGGATAGGTTAATATTTGGGAAAGGCCCTTCGGAGTTGGAATATTTAAAGTGAAACATGAAAGATGAGAATGGTGTGAAAGAGTGCATTGCAGGGGGAAACAGCAATGCAGGAAGAGTAAATAGAGAGTACATTGCACCTTCCATAGAC
This sequence comes from Cryptotis parvus, assembly GCA_021461705.1. NCBI lineage: Eukaryota > Metazoa > Chordata > Mammalia > Eulipotyphla > Soricidae > Cryptotis > Cryptotis parvus. The sequence continues at coordinate 158,938 of JAJIBD010004887.1, forward strand.
ATTTTCTCCTTTGAAAATTCCTCAGGCCGGGCCGGAGCGATAGCCCAGCGGGTAGGGCGTTTGCCTTTGCGCGGCCGGCCTGTGCCCGCCCGGGTTCGATCCCGGAGTCCCATATGGTCCCCCCGAGCACCGCCAGGAGTAATTCCTGAGTGCAGAGCCAGGACTAACCCCTGAGCATTGCTGGGTGTGACCCAAAAAGCAAAAAAAAAAAAAAAAAAAGAAAAAGAAAATTCCTCAGGCCTATTGAAGCAGACATTCAGAGAGCAGCCCTGACATGGCCCTTGATTCAAGTCTCCACCTTGTGTCAGACCAGTGTCCTCACTCTCCTTAGAGTGAGGTCAGAACCTAGTGGCTTACTCTAACAAGTTCAACACAGCAAACCCATGGCAGGCCACTTTGGTGGTCAGGCAATAAAAGACTACCTGACTCCTTAGGGGATGTTCTCTATTTTTAATGCAAGCTACCATGTTGGAAAGTCGCACATGGCAAGGGAAATGAACACTCTGTCCAACATTCTCAATAAAAACCCACTGAACCCTTTTTAACCAACGTGAATGAGTTGGGGAAACAGCTTCTGCCCCTGTTGGGAAGATTTCAGCTCTGATCCACATCTTGACTGTGAACTATGAGGGAAACCTTGTATCAGAGTACCCTGTTACTTTGTCTTTGATTTCTAGACTCGAAAATTAAAGGTCATAAACATGTCAAGTCACCAGGTTTTAGGGCAATGCGTTATATAGTAAAAGACAATGTATTTTTCCTTCTCCCATGGACCGTTACTTCTCTCTCTTCAGTCACTGATTCTCTTATTCAATGAATCTTTTTGAGAAAGTTCTTCAGGCTGGACTTTGCCTAGGTAATGAGTAACAAAAAATGCATATCAGGCTCTCTGTGCTCACCAGGTCATAGAGAGACAAGGCATGCCCAACACATACTGTGCTCTCTGCAGTTCCAGGGCGCTGCCGTATTTTGTTGTGGGAACAATAGAAAAGAGACAATAACTACCTGGCACAGTCAGGGAAGGTATAAAATAAGGAAACTGTGGCTCAGGGAAGATAAAAAAAAAAGTGGCCCAAGGTCATACAGCTATTCTGATACATTGTGCTCTGTTCAAACTTGATGAAGGTTGTGAAGTGTTTATCAGCAGTCTAAGATCTATTTGACCTATAATTCTCAGACTGCTTCTCTCCTGTGTTTTCTAACAATCTGAAACCAAATATATATTAAAATAAAATTCTTTATTGCAAATATAAGATAATCACGTTTCTTTGATCAAGATTAAAGTTACACTTCCAATTAACTTTACAAACCCAAACTCAGACCACTCTAACTCTAATCTGACTGTTATTCTCCATGCATTTACTCATGGATGGGGAGTCACAGATTTCTGCACAAAGGCACTGGTTATGAACAGAAAAATGATTGAAGCCAGCCTTCATAATGGAATCTAATTAGCACTATAGATTAATTACATGGAAGTGTAACAAAGGCAATGATGCCATAAGAGCATCCATGGGCACCTCAGGTTTGAGGAAATTTGCCTCAGAGGTGAGCCTAAGCATTTCATTTTAGGCTTGATAATTTAGTAAAACTGCAAATCTAAAAAGGAACTTAATTAAAATTAATGAGTAAAATCTCCACTGGGAAAAAATAACTCATTAATGCTATTTTAGCATTTTTTTTCTTATGATTTTTTTTTCCTTGAGTTTGTGTCACAATTTCATTAAAAATAAAAATACCCTTCATTGGAGCAGAGAGAGGTACCACAGTCACTTGTCACTTGTCTTCCCGTTGTTCATAGATTCACTCTAGCGGGCGCCAGTAACGTCTCCATTCATTGGGAATGAAGTTCATTATTGTTATTATTTTTGGCATATCGAATACACCATGGGTAGCTTGTCAGGCTCTGCTGTGGCTCTGGGATCATCCCAGGGGGCCCAGTCTTTTTCTATGTCAGACAATCAACCATCCAGGGCCCAGAGGGCAGAGCCCTGGGGTGTAGACAAGCCTGTTTCCTGTCTGCCATCTGCCGATGCAGCCGGGCACCAAAGCCACACCTGCAACTCCTCGAGGGGCAGGGGTAGTACAGTAGGGAGGGCATTTGTCTTACACGCAGCAGACCCTGGTTCAGTCTCTGGCATCCCATATGGTCCACCAAGCAGTACCAGAAGTAATTCCTGAGTACAGAACCAGGAGTAATCCCTGAGCATCACCAGGTAAGACCCAAAAAGTAAACAAACAAACAACCCCCTTCATTTGTAAGAGTTTCTTTTGCACTTTTTCCTCCATTCATGATATGAGTGTAGTAACCATTTTGAAGTATGTTTAGTTTGTGAGGCATATGTATAATAAAGTACAATTTTTTATTGCATTTTGGATCATACCTGGCAATGCTCAGGGGTTACTCCCTGACTCTGCACTCAGGAATTACTTCTGGCAGTGCTGGGGAACCATATGGGATGCCGGGATTGCACCGGTGGGCCCTCATGCAAGACAAGTGCTGTACCGCTTGACTATTGCTCCGGCCCTTAAAGTACAAATTTTAAGGTATAGTTTGACTACTTTTTCATATGCATACCCATGTAATCACCCTCCAACCTAGGAACTGGAATGATGCTATCCTGAAAGAGCTCTTGTGGTAATAGAACTGCTCTGGGATATTTTGTTAGCTAAGCATTATATAGGGCTACTGAGGACTTAAAAAAGTTGTAAGAGCGATTATAACATTAAAGCTTTCATTCTATTTAATGAGGCCAATGACTACCATTTTGGAAATTACAGATACAAAACCTAACATCATTTAAGCAACTCAGAAATACCCTTCGCCTCCACTGAGGAAACCTCTTCTCTAGTTTCTGATTCTGACTATTTTAAGAGCCATCAACTCTAGTGTTGATGAATATTGGTTATTAAAATGAAACTTCTATAAATATTATTGTGCATATTCCGGTGATATGTAGCTCTGTACAACTTGCTTCATTAAAAGCAAAATTTAAAAATATATAGGTATATTTGAAAAGAGTGCAGTAATTTTACAGTTTCAGGAAATGCATAATTGAAATCACTTTATCTCTTGAATCCTGTTATTCATCGATTTGCTCAAGCGGGCACCAGTAACATTTCCATTGGACCCTATCATGTGCCAATGTAGCCCAATGACATCTGGTTGATTCAGGAATATGAAGAGCCTCAAACCGTTCCTTCAGGGTCTTGACAAGGAAGTCTGACCATCTTGTAGGTGGGGCGACCACGTGGTCTTTTGACATCTCGTGGGATCCAGTTGGTAATGGCTCTAGTCCAGTGGTCGTCTCCAAATCGCATTACATGTCCAGCCTATCTGATTTTCGATGCCTTGGCAAATGAGACAGCATCCCTGATTCTGGAATAGCGATGGAGGTCAGAACTCCGGATTCCTTCTCTCACTTGAGTGAGGTGTGATATTCCAAGCATAGCTCTTTTCGATTCCTCTCTGGGAGACCCGAATAGCATTCTCATCCTGCTTTCACAGGGCCCAGGTCTCTGAGGCGTATGTTAAAGCAGGGAGAATGGTGGAGTCAAAGAGATGTGCCTGGAGCCGGTGGTTCTTTGTCCTTTTTAGCTGCAGTATTGAAATATTATTTGGTAATATCTAATGAATATTAAAATGCAATTATCTCATACATCAGTAATCACAGACCTCATAGACCAGTAATTATGCTTCTGGATAAGCTTCCTGGAGAATTTTTTGTACATATGCATCTAAGGTCATCTTTAAGAATAGTTATAACAGCATTTTTTTGTAATATCAAAACATTGGAATTTCTTTATTGAGTAAATAGCAGTATGTACATAATTACAATGTCATCCAGAAATATAGCTGGATTGATCAATATGAAGGAATAGTTAAATATAACAAGCATAAAATAAAGTCAAATATCAATTTAATAAGATTTTATAATGATTTAAAATAGTGACATCAGTGCTATAGTTCCATTAAGGATGCATATGTCAATAGTGAAAGTATTAAGAAATATATGAAATAACAAAAGGGGAAAAACAAGCTGGTTACTCAAGTGTTTAAGGAATTGGAAACTTCAACAGTATCTCTAGTATTTATAAGTTAACCTGATAATAGGTATATTGTTGTTTGGGTTACTGTGTTTTGTATAACTTCCCATGTCTTAACCAGTACAAAGCAATGATGAAATAATACATCAAAGTTCTGGAAACTACTAACATGGTCTAATTGTCATGCTTACTTATCTTCTAATCAGTGTTTGAATCTATTTAAAGTTTATATTTTCTGATTCAGAAGGTCAAGTAACATTTTATTACTCATTTGGATCCCAGGTTCTGTACTTTTTACTTGATCACTTGATCACTTGACATCCCATGATTCATCGATTTGCTCGAGTAGGCACCAGTGACATTTCCATTTGATCCTATCACGTGCCAGTGTAGCCCAATGGCATCTGCTTGCTTCAGGAATATGAAGAGCCTCAAACCATTCATTCAGTGTCTTGATGAAGTCATCTGACCATCTTGTAGGTGGGCAGCCATGTGATCTTTTGACATCCTGTGGGACCCAGTCGGTAACGGCTCTAGTCCAGCGGTTGTCTCCAAATCGCATTACATGTCCAGCCCATCTGATTTTCGATGCCTTGGGAAGCGAGACAGTGTTCCTGACTCTGGAACATCGACGGAGGTCGGGACTCGGATTTCTTCTCTCACTTGAGTGAGGCATGATATTCAAGCATAGCTCTTTCAATTCCTCTCTGGGAGACCTGAATAGCATTCTCATCCTGCTTTGCATGCGGCCGAACCAGGTTCGATCCCGGCATCCCATATGGTCCCCCCATGCACTGCCAGTAGTAATTCTTGAGCGCAGAGCCAGGAGTAACCCCTGAGCGTCGCTGGGTGTAACCCCAAAAAAATAAACCAATATCGCACACACCTATCACTGATGTAGCCATCTACGCTTTCCCAAGGTCCTTAATGACCCTTCCTTCCAGTTCACTCACACACACACACACACACACACACACACACACACACATACGCGCACGCACACACACACCCCATGAACAGTTTTGTGAATCAGTTCTCCATTTCCTCACAACATTTTTTAGCTGGAAGCATATGATTGCCCAGTTAAGGATTACTCTTGTCAGGCTTCTCTAATGACAATGGTCAGTCTCACGCTAAACTTTTGCATTAAGATCTGAATAGAGTTGAGTTCAACTGCTGGGTTATATCCTTAAAAAGCATGCATTGACTTCTCTATTTCTAGTTCCTAGAAAAAAATATCAGGAACATGTCAAACAATTCATGTGCATGATTAAATACCTTTTGTCACTAGTGGTGAATGTAGTCTTATAAACTTAATTGCAAATACATCCATCTTATGAGGCTTTGATGATTTTATTGCATTCAAGATAGTATTTTAAGATGAAAAAGCAATGTCCTTCTCAGAGCAACACAATGAAGTACCTACTGATTCATGATGACAAAATGCTTAAAAACAAATTTCTTTTTCTCTTAAAGGCATAAGAAATGGTAATAGCTGATAAATCTCCAAACTACTAGCTGAGCACATTATGAGACTTATACATCTGTATTGTTAAGGAATTCCTAGAATGAAAAATGGATACACTTAAAACTTCATACATGGTATTATTTGTATGATAGCAATAAAATCTTCTAATAAAATACTGCCTTATTCTTTTTTAAAATGGTAAAATATCCTGGTTGTATATTTGCTTAAAGAAATGAATACAAGGGCATTAACAAAAGCTGTGTAGCAACTACTGTGGTAAATTCAAAGGTGGCAACCATTTTCATTCTGATTATAGCCACAGGATTGTTAATGTAATTGTGGCTCCTCACAGCAAAATATGGTGTCTCCTCTTAAATGTATATACTTCCTTTGACCAACAGAAGTGACAATATGACAGTTCTGGATAAGATTTCCAGAGACAAAACAGAAAATAGAAAAAAGATTCCTAGAGATTATACTATTCATTCATTTAGTTACTATCTTGTCCAGCAGTCAGGTAAAAAAGTGTAGGGTATGAGTATTCATGAAAAACAACTAAACCATCTCTCATCAACTACAGATAAATGACTCCAACGTAGAACAAAGCATCCTACCAGATAACAAAAAGAAATATAGGGAGACCAATTAAGACCATAAACACTACCAACCCCATTCAAACTATCAACACTTTCATAAACTTGTGAGCAATAATAAATATTTATTGTGTAAATATATTGAGCTTGAGGTTTTATTGTTAATAACTGATACAGCATTATGACATCAAAATAAATATGTTTTAAAAGAGTTTTGCAGAGTAGTAAGAATTCTTATTAACTTCTGTTGACTTTTCTAATAAATTGTTATTCAGATTTCCCATTCAGATTTGGGAACTGATCTCTTGTCCAGTTTCCAAATCTATATCCAGATTCTATCTTCACCCTTGGGTAATGAGTAAAACCTTCTCTCTTTACTTGTAAGTATTTACCCTCTAACCTACTTATTTTATCCATCTTTCCAATTTCATCGACAGAACAGTTCAAAGTCAGTACATTTCACTTATGCCAGGTTAGCCAATCTGTGGGTTTGGAAAAAAAGGACAATTCAGCTTCAATACAGAACATGAGAAAGACAAAAGAGATTATGAATTAATAGAGTTATGGTAATAAAAAACATAAAATTAAAATTAACTCCACTAAACCTAAGGTTCTACAAGATATAGTTAGTTATGTCTGCATATTGCTAGTGATATGATATATATGTGTATTTTTAATCTGTGAATCAGTTTTTACCACAACAATGCTGCACAGCGAATCACAACAAACTCAATGATTTATACTAACAAACATTTGTTGTCATGTTTATGGGTCTATAAATTACTTAACTCTGCTGGCATAGACAGGCATTGGCTGTAAACTCTAAACTGAGGGTTGGTTGAGTTTGTTTCTAGACTGAGTTCAACTAAGGTATATTCAGTATTTTATACTGAGACCTATGCTGGAAAACAACAGTTATATGAATTTTATTCTTGATTTTGGAAAATAACAAAAAATGCAATGGCAATTAGGCTACAAGTACAAATATAGTTCAAGTCCTCTACTTTTAAGGCTGCTAACAGATAGCTTAAGTTTACTCAGCAGGAGGCTATTAAATTATAACATGGGTGGATGAAGAATAATTTTTATAAATGGGACCAATTATAAAATTCAAATCAATTATTTACTCATTTCATTTAATCTGCCTTCATCCAACAGAAATTGTCTCATCATTTGAGTCCATCTCCACTAATACCTCCTTGGTGACTATTGACCAATCAACAAATCCCATTGTTAGATGAAATCTTGGAAGTCCTCTTTTGAAGATAACAACACTGTACCTTTACGTCTAATACTACTGCTTCTGATTACAATGACCAATTCAGGCTATCTCTGTAATAATGCAGAGCCTATCAACAGCTGATCAATGGAAAAATACCAGTCTGTAGGCATACAAAGTTTGAAAACCACTGACATAGTAAGTAGCTAAGTCTAGGGTTATACCTAGATATGTTAATAAAATGTATCTTGACCATGTTACACTGCCCTTATACATTAGAAATGAGTGCTGTGTCACGTAACAACTTCAAACTATGGATGAATTTTGCTTGCATACTGGTTTTCTTCCTTCAATTACATCTAATTCTTCTTTAAGGAAAAGGGCCTTATGTTATACTTCTTCAGAATTTTCCCTGATATTATTTGATGAATTATGCATCTTTAGAAATGATTCCAGAGAATCATTTCTTAAGAATGATTCCATTTCTGAACATTATTATTCATCACAATAAAAGTCTCTGAAGAAAAGTAATTTGATTAATAAATGTTGACTAACCAGCACTAACCACATCATTAGCTGGATAATACCATTGTTCTTTTATATATGTGTAAAAGATATAACTCAGTGGTTTACTGACTAACTCATGTAAATACAGTAAATAGAAAAGCCAGAATGTGAATCCAAAGCTTTGTTGCAGCAGAATTCACTAGATAACCACTGGTGCTCAAGGTAAACAATAATGTTAAATTACAACTATGGTTAAGTTTAGCTTTGAAATTCTATAAAGATTAACTGTTGGTATGTTCCTATTCATGAACCAAGTCTTCATTCAAGTGACAATAGTGAATCTGACAGTGAATTTTTAAATGCATATATGCCACACATGCCTCAGCATCGTGCTGGGGCTAATTCACTATCTTATCATAGCCTAACAATAAGTGCAGTCAAGCAATGCTATTTTTATCCCCATTTTATAAAACATAGTTATACCTATATCTTACTAATCAAATAGAGACTTAAGAAATGATTACCACAACAATGGTTCTGAGAAACGGTTTGGGCTCTTCATATTCCTGAATCAACCAGGTGCCATTGGGCTACACTGGTACGTGATAGGGTCCAATGGAAATGTTACTGGCACCGCTAGAGCAAATCGATGAATAATGGGATTCAAGTGATCAAGTGATCAAATAGAGACTGATATATAGGGAATTTAAGTCTATCTACAGTGGTGAGAAAAATTCAATATTATTTTTTTTTTTTTTAAGATGCACGGGGGGCATTGCAGAGACTTACCTTCATGTGGCCAACCCAATTATGACCTTTAGTACCACATGCAGTCCCCAAGTACTTCCAGGACTGACCCCTGGGCACAGAGCCAGGGAGTAAGCCCTGAGCACAGCTAGGTGTGTCCTACAACCCACCTCACCCAAGCGTCCTTTTGTGGAGGTGATGGGTTGCTGGCCACTATGCCTAGCAGTGTTCAGGAGTTACTGATGGTAGTGTTCAGGGGACCACATTAAGTAGCCCAGATCCAACAGAGGTCAGTCACTTTCACAACATGTGCCTTAATTCCCATCTGTTACTCTGGCCCCTACAATGTACTTTCATTTTACAGAACGAATGACTCAAGAGTGGGAGAAAAGACTCCAATGAATCTAGTTTATAAAAATGTAGCAGTACCTTCTTGCATATGTATTATATTGTAGCTGCTCTCAGTTCCACTATACATCTACTAAGACTTCTATGTTTTCTAGATTGGAAACAGCTCCTCTTTATACCCACTGCACCCAGCGTAGGACAGTTAGAATTCACCAGGAGATTACCACCCTGGCTATGTTGAGACTATAGGAAGACTATAGGAAGGATCATACTAGTTTGCTTTAAGCAGGCAAGTGTGACCCTTTCAGTACACGAGAACAAGATACTCAGAATCACCCTGGTGCAGATAAAAATAAGAAGGACATTGCGGGTACCATCTAGATTACATGAAGCTCATGAAATTAAGATGTATTACTTTATATCAGCCCTCTCTCTCTCTCTCTCTCTCTCTCTCTCTCTCTAGTGTTTTACATAAGAGATAATCTCAGGATTAGTCCTTGACCTAATTTTTTGTTTATACCTGCAATAGGGTGTGGCACTACTCTACTATACTCTGTTTATGGTTCTTTGTTGACACGACCCTCCCTGCCACAAATCCCTGCCACAGATTACTTTGGTGTATATAAGGGGACTGACTTGAGGCCCCTTGGCCTTTCGCTTTTGGCTTTTTGGCTCCCTGCAGCTTTTGGCTCCTGCAGCTTTTGGCTTTTGGCTTTTTGCTTTTTGGCCTTTTGCTCCTTCTTCTGGGTAGGACTCATCTCGGGTGAGATCCTCTCTCTTTGGTGGGAGATTCAGGCTCTTTTGTATGGTCTAAGTTCGGACCAGAGCAAGAGTTCTTTCATTATATTGGATTGCTATGGAAGAGCTTTTTGTACAATTAAAAGCCTTTATGGAACTGCGCCGGACTTGTGAGTTTTCATCCGTTCCTCCGGCGTCCTCGGAGGTAGAAGAGAACTTCTGTCCTGATACTGTCTGGGACTCTGGCAGCATCCCCGACAACAGTCATAACCATTCCTTTATAGACTGTCTCTGGCTGCCTTCCACACAATAACAGCCTTAAGTATGGTACCTACAATCGTATTTGCTGAAGTTTTGATATCTTATTCAACTGACTGATCACACACATTAAACTAGATAGATGAACCTCTGGGGGGTCCTGGAAGCAGCCCGATGAGACTCGCCCATCACACTAGCCACCATTTTCGCTGTCCGGACGCTGGGAATCTGCCTCATGACCAGATTAACAGAGCAAAACCAGTTCGAGCCCAGGTAGGCGGCTCCCAGAAGCAGGAATCACTGGGAATTCGTCAGATGGAGTCAGGGGTCGGCCCATCCCCCTCCATTTTGTCGAGCCTCGTGGCCCCACCCAGGAGCTGCCCTGGGGCCACAAGCCATAGCATGAAGAGTCTCACAAGCGGCTGGGAAGCTGGAACCCAGCTGACTATGGGGCCCCCGGGAGGGCAGTTAGGTTTAGGGAGTGGGCCCATCACCTCTGGGGGTGTCCTGGGAGCAGCCAGATGAGACTCACCCACCACACTAGCCACCATTTTCGCTGTCCGGACCCTGGGAAACTGCCTCACCACCAGATTAACAGAGCAAAACCAGTTCGAGCCCAGGTTGCGTGGCCACTTGCGGCTGCGCGGTCCATTAAAATAGTGGAAACAGTGATGTCTTTTAATGCACTGCATTCCACGATGTGCAGGAAAGTTTGGCAGTGAGGGAGAGATAAAGAGGAGAGAAATGACATACAGAACCCACCAAGTAGTTGAGGTATGGGAGGGGGAGGGAGGTGGGGACATTGGTGATGGGAGATGGGTTTGGGTGGAGGGATGGGTGTTGGAACACTGTAGAACCAAAACTCTACATGAGCATCAATTGTATGTCTAAAATGGTGTAATAAAATTTGGGGGGAAAAATAGAAAAAAAAAAAAATTTGAACCAGAACAAAAAAAATCTAGGATTTCCCATGTTTCTTAAAATGATATATTAAAAACATGTTACAGTGTTTGAAGCTATAAATTGGGAGTATGAACAGCTAATAAAAAAGTTTCAAAATAAAAAAACTAGATAGATGAACATTTCTTATCCCAAACCATCCTCCGAATGCTGTAGAGCTTTATTTTAATTAAAATATCAAATAATAAAACAATTGTATTGTATAGTAGAACTTAAATGAATTAGCCAAATATAAACCAAACCCAGGCTCCATGGAATGAGGACATTGCAATGAAAATCATAATTAGCCAAGTTACCAAACTGAGTCCTCAACTGACCTTTCATTATTCTCCAGAAAATTTTAGGATGAAAAGAACAAGAATTATTAAAAAAAAAGAGGTGTCTAAAATATTTTTTTAAACACACACAAAGGCACATACACCCATTAAGTAGGATCAATAAACTTTCTATTTATGCTTCAGAATCTTCTACATCAATGTAAAATCATTATTTTCAGCAATCAAATTTAAAAGCTTGCTTTGGAATCAAGCAACCTTGAATTGATTGATTCATTTAAATGAACCTTGAATGTTTATTTTGCTGCTGGCTGGCTGTTTGACCTTGTAAAAGAGTTAAGCTCACCCCACCCTCATCAATTTCTTATTAAAATGTGGATTAAAATATATACCATATGCTAAGAGGGGTGGGAAGGAAGGGACTTTTGGGATAATAGTGGAAGGATACCAGCATTCTGGTGTTGGGCACAGTGTATCAGAATTAAAAATCAATAATAATATTTGTAACTATTGTAAAAGTATGTTCAAATGGTCTATCTTACAAGCTTATTATGAGGATTAAATAGATATCATGTGTAAAGTACTGAACATAGAACTATTGCACATAATGGATGCTATATGTTTAGAAGGCATTATTACTATTCACACTGGAGGTCAGAACACTGATCCGGAGGCTTCCCGACTGAGAGTCTGCCCTGCAAAAGCTGATGCATAATCATTTGCTAGTTGGCAGGAAATAGAAATAAGACATTTTATGAAAATTTTATAATGGGTCAAAACAAAAGAGTTCACAATAAAAGGTGATAAATTCAGGGGCTAGTGAGATGGTATAATTGATTTGAGCTAGCCCACCTGGGTTCAGTTCCCAGCATTCCATATGGTATAGACAGCACTGCCTAGAGTGATCCCTGAGCACAGAGAAAGAACTAAATCCTGGGCACTGCTGGCTCTGCCCTCTAACCCTCTGAAAGAAATAAATTAAACTTAGTTTGGTGAATCTGGGATGGGGAACATGTCAAAAGTATTGTAAAAAAAATCTCTATTTGCAAAGCTGTGTTACATGATTTGTAAAGGCTTTCATTATTTGGGCACAGGCAGCAGAAGTAGAAATTACTGTATCTGTGTGTCTTTTTTCTGAAAATAGATCTTCTAATACCTCTGTTTAAAATTCTGTGTTTCAATGCTTATGAGAACTTCAAATAAAAGCACATTTCTTATTCTGTTTTGGCAACAGAGGGAAGAGCTTATGAAAATGTCTGACAGTTTTGAAGGCTGCAGAGAAAAGACCCAATTCCCATTCTCAGATGCAGGCCACCCACTGTCTTTAATTCCTACTTTTGCAATCAGTCTTTCACTAACATAGAGTGCAGTCAGACAGAAATATCTGGCCATGTGTCCTGGGAACTGATAAAGAAGTAAAAGAAATCATAGTGGGGATATCAGTAAACTGTTGCTCTCGGAAATTGAAAATTTCTATCTGGTTCCGTGCTCTCCATAGCTTCAATTTTGCACCTATTTATGAGTGCAACTTGGTTATATAATACAAGCATCTTGAGCTTTTTCACTTCCCCAAAATGCTGAAATTAAGGTACATTTTGAAAGCACACTTATTTAAATCACAAGTCAGGGCTGGAGAGATAGTGCAGTGGGGAACAGTGCTTGCTTAAATGTAGCTGACCCATGTTCAATCCCTGGCACTGCATAGGGTCTCTTGAGCATCATGAAATTGAATTTGGGCCAGGTGTGTGCAATGAAAGCCCATTACAAACTTGTATTCAGCCCCACAAGTTTAGGTTCTATCCATAGGGTCCATAGGGTTTGCAGCTTGTGATACCATTGATGCAGGCAGGCAGACTTGGGGTTCCCACATGGCAATGAATTCTTGCCCTAAGGCTGTCCAATTGTTACTGGTATCTGGCATATCTGGCATATCAAATACAACATGGGTAGCTTGCCAGGCTCTGCCGTGCAGGTAGCATACTCTTGTAGTCATCTATCCAGCATTTATTGATGAACCGCGGGGCCGCAAGTGGCCTTGCGAGCAGGGCTGTGATAGACTGGTCTGCTGGGTGGAGTTCTGACGAGGGGAAGTCCAGATGTGGAAAATGGAGGTCCTCATGGAGTGGGGGGTCATCTGGCTTGTTGTGAGGCTCTGCTGGGGTGGCGGGCTAGGGCTAGAACCTGCCATCCCTCCCAGGCACCTCATGAGCGGCTGGGCACAGTGAGAGCCAGTAGCAGCTCTGCCCCATTTATGAGCAAGCTGGTGCCCTTGGGCTCTACTTCCATGAGACAGGTCATATGGAGATGTTACTGGTGCCCGCTCGAGCAAATCAATGATGAACGGGAAGATAGTGATAGTGATAGTGAAGGCTGTACAAAATCACCTTTAGGAACTAGGAACCAAGACTTGATGAGACCCATTAACCAACAACAAACCCTGAGGGAGCTGGATCAACCTTTCTCTGCCCAGCCCTTAATCCAGCTACATTCCAAGACAGAAAATCTAGGAGGGACAGAGGTCAAGAAAAGGAGATTTTCAAAGAAGACCACTCCCAAAGTCTACTTCCTTTAGCAATGGCCCTAGCAACCTAGGTTGACTCCCGTATGGGAGTATCTTGGGGAGAAATCTATAAAAGCCGTCCTGACCAAAGGACACTGTGCACATGCTGCCTGGGCACACATTCTGCCTGAGCCCACGTGGCTGAGCACATGTGGTGCCCATGCATGTGTGTTTCCCGCATCTCCCCTCTTGAGATGTGTACTCTCTTACTTTCCTCCTCCTTCCCTTTCCTAAAACCTCCTTAATAAAATCTGTAAAACTTCACTGCTCATGGACTCCTGAAAATTCTTTTCCTGGGAGGAAAACAAGATCCCTGAGGAAACCCTGGGTAAGGCCTAGGGCTGACTTGCCTTTTATCAGTCCTTAGCCTGCCCAGCGGGTCTCGGGTGGCACAGGCATCTAGGGAGAAAGCAATCATCTCTCTCCCTTCCGGCATCACATAAGCCACCAGTGAGGCCCACCTGCATCACCATGAGTGCTGTAGGTACTTAATATATCTGTTGTCTGAATGAATAAGTAAATAATTGTGTGACTAAATAAAAACATGTAATACTAGAATGAAATTGTCCTAAAATCTAAAATATTTTTTCAGAGCTGTATATTGAAAGATAATATGTGCAACAGACTATCACAGCCCGGATCATCGAAAGCCACCCTGCAGCAGTTTTTTTTTCAATCCGGCCCAGGTATGTTGAACCAGAGACTCTCAGACATGGGGCAGAGCTGCTACTTGCTCTCCCTGTGCCCAGCTGCTCATGAGGCACCCGGGAGGCATGGTGGGTTCTAGCCCTGGCCTGCCACGCCAGCAGAGCCTCACAACAAGCCAGAACACCTTCCCCTACTCCATGGGGCCTGCCATTTTCCACATCCGGACTTCCCTCTCGTCACAACTCCACCCAGCAGACCAGACTATCACAGCCCGGCTCGCGCGGCTGTGCGGTTCATCAATAAATGCTTTATATAGAGGTGACTACAACAGTATGCCACCTGCACGGCAAGCCTGGCAAGCTGCTCGTGTAGTATTTGATATGCCAAATACCAGTAACGTTTATATTAGGTCATTCCCATGACCTAATATAATATTTTGAGGCTCTCTATGTTCCTGGTGCAAGTGGATGCCTTTGGGTTCTACTAGCATGAGACAGGACATATGGAGATATTACTGGTGCCCACTCTAGCAAATAGATGATTAACGGGAAGATAGTGATAGTAAATCATGTGCAAAGAAATATAATGGTGTTATGGGGTCAAAAAAAGTGATTAAGAAATAGAGTCTGGCCCTTGAAGCAATATTCTGGATTAAGAAAGCTGTGTCCTCACATGGAGATTAAAGACTCTGTAATGAGGTATGGATATAACCCAGGAGCCCAGGTCACAGCTGAAAGCCTGATAATTTGAGATTTCTCTTCAGAGTCTAATAAACTATCTGAAAAGCTGCCAAGAGCTCATCAAGTTGAAGAAAGATCTCACTTTAATGAAGTAAGCACATCCTAAAAGGCTGACTGATGTTCTGGGAAAAGAAATAAAATGTTATGAAAACTGGTGGCTCAATAATAAAAGGGAATTCACTATTGAAAATGCAAAGATGCTGATAGATTGGAAAATTATATTCCACATGCCTCTCTAGAAAAACCTTCCATATCATGTGAATAAATCTCAAAAATTAAGAAAGTATATGTGAAGGGGAAGTTTTTGAATATGTGTTTGTTTTCTTCTGGATGTCCATTAGACCAAAATAATGGCTGGAAGAAGGTTAGAATTGCACTGGTGGATTCCAGGAACTTGGGTTAGGTCAGTAAGGACAGGACTAGAAATACCACTTACAAGGGCAGAACTGAAACAGAGAAAAGCAGGCTTATCTTCTCACATAGTCCCTTGAAAATTACATTATTTCTAAGAAATGCTTATTTACATAAAATGAAGGTTCCCTCCTTCTAAAGCATACCTCCAGGTGTTTTTCAAAGAAAAATATTTATGTACTTTAGGAGAGGGAAACGGAGGACAATAGGCAGACAATAAAAACAGCAGACATCTAGGACAGGGCTTCAGCTCAGCTCTCAATGTGGAGGTCAAGAGAGGAAATAGGGAGAATTTGTATTTTCTATGAATGCTTTAAGTACCATATCATCATCATCATCATCATCATCATTACCATCTTAACTGTCCTTGCATTTTTTGAACATGGGGAAAAAGCATCTTCAAAAACACTGTAGGTCTTAGGTGAAATTTCATTTCTCACAGAATGTAACCCCTTCACAAAAAGGTTATGTTTTGTTCTTTGAGTTAGGTTTGAGTGCAATTCAAAGAGCTGTACATGCAGGGGGCTGGAGCGATAGCCCAGTTGGTAGGGCTTTTTGCCCTTGCACCACGGCCGGCCCATGCCGGCCCGGGCATCCCATATGGTCCCCCGAACACCGCTGGGAGTAATTCCTGAGTGCAGAGCCAGGAGAAACCACTGAGCACTGCTGGGTGTGACCAAAAAAAAAAAAAAAAAGAAAAGAAAAAAGAGCTGCACAAGCATACATATTGGCTTCCTTCCAAGAATCTAGGATAAGTAAAAACAATGCATAATAAGAGATTATAACCCATTTATATTGATTACTATGTTTGAGTATGAGTGAACTCTTCTATGAGATAGAACTATGCATTCTGAAAATTGACTCCAAAATGTGCAAGTTGGAGACATTTATTACGCCCCTTTCCTTTCACAAAATATTTTGATAGTCACAGTTCATGTTGCAATAGACAACTAATATGTAAATGATAAAATCACTCTTTGATAAATGTCATTTCTCATAGGAGATGAAAATTGCTGTTACTGGCAGAACCTCATAAAAAGATATCACAAGAACCTTCGGGAAGCAGCACCAGAAATCAGATTACTACCTCCGCTAGGATGTGATATGCTTAAGAAGAAAACATTATGTACATTTCTGGTTTTATAAGCACATAGGAACTGCTTTGTCTCATTAGGAGAAAGTCCAGTGAACACAAATAAGAAAACACAAGACACTTAAACAAAACACTGTTCAAGCAGGACTAGAATGACAGTTATACGGTTTTAGCTTCTGCATCCTTGCTTCTGTGAATTGGTAAGAGTCCTACAGAATGCAATCTATGAGGAAGTGAGTAACTATAATTTTTTAAAACCGTGACAGCAGGTGAGAAAAGTACAGGGTTTATGTGAAAGGTTGGGCTTACTGGCTGGGAAGAGAGCACTTAAAAGCCCTGTGTCACTAGCCTTGGTATATCAGAGCATAAGTCACATTGCTACCGGCAGAATTTTTTCTTTATGTATATATTTTTTGATGTGCTGTGCTCAGGGCTGATGCCTGACTCTGCATTCAGGTTCCAGAGCCTGGGGAACCAAAGGGTGTAAGAAATAGAAACCAGGTAGGCAGAAAGCAAGGCAAATGCCCTATCAATGTACTATCACTCCAGTCCCACTTTTTTTCTTTCTATTCCATTGTTTTGATGTATTCTTTGCTAAGTGGTTTATATTTGTTTTCATTTGCAAATGAACTATATGCTTAAAGGCAATCATTTGGAAAACACAAATGAAAATCATAAAAGGTTTCAACAGAGGCCAAGAAAACTAAGTATGGTTAAATATTTGTCCAGCCAGTACTTATTTCGTAAAATATTACCTTTCACACACTATAAATCCTGAAATAAATTACAATATAAATTTAAATTGACTGACTTTTCCCTAGTATTATCAATTAACCTTTTCCCATGTGGTTAGTAACATCTTCAACTATTTTTTACTGATTGACTAGTATTCTCTCATATGATCAAAAGCAAATCTAATAATCTCCTACTACCTGGGTATCTTTTCTTTGCTGACATACAAAAATGTAATAATCATCTCTTAGATTCAACACTCTTGAAAGCTTTGTGTTTACTTACAAAAAATTCTTAGAGAATTAAAGCTAGTAAATAGAGTCTCTATTACAAAGTTTAGCTGAAAATACAGAAAGATAAAACAAATTTCAATGGCAAGTCACAAGAATACTCAATTTCTAGAACATTTATGATGATTATTATCAGTGCTTTTAGGAAGTACTTTAACTGTTTGCCAATATACTTAATGTAACTCAGATTACTAAAATCAAGGAACTTAAAAATAATTATGTAGCTACAACTTACTTGTGTTTTTTCTTTTATAAATTACTTTCATATGCTTTTTATCCTAATTTTTTCAGAGGCACAACTGAACTTGATGAGAATAAGTCTTCCTTAAGTAAATAGCCTGTCTCAGCAGTATTTTTGCTTTGCATATTCATTTCTCTACGCAGATAATCACCATAGTTTGGAGAAAGCATATGTATACTTTTCTAATTCATGGAAAACTCGATTAAAGTTATGAGTAGGATTAATTAATTTTAGGGACAAACAATGAGATATATTCCCATCACTTAACATTATTCATCAAGTTCAAAACACTGAGGACAGAAACAGCAAAGCGAAGGATTAATTCCAATAAATGATTAATGA
Source organism: Cryptotis parvus (assembly GCA_021461705.1). Taxonomy (NCBI): domain Eukaryota; kingdom Metazoa; phylum Chordata; class Mammalia; order Eulipotyphla; family Soricidae; genus Cryptotis; species Cryptotis parvus. Next base: position 177,155 of record JAJIBD010004887.1, read on the forward strand.
TTACAAAAATCATTAATGCTGATATCTGAGGAAGAAGATAAAATATGCAGAAATAGTTTTGCTATGAGAAAAATATTATTAGAGTTAATTTGAAGTAGTGGGTGTAGGAATGAGTAACTTGCCCTGCGATTTTTTAAACATTCGTATAATGCCTGGTAGGCTTTAATTTTTTTAAAAAAAGAAGAAAAGTTAATTTTATATTTAAATTTATATAATCATCTTAAAATATTTCTTAACACATTAAAAATCCTTTAACTTCAGATTGGTAATCAGTATTCTGAATTAAACTTGACTGGGAAAAAGTGCCAGGAATATCTTTAAATATATGCATATATTATGAAATGTAAAAGAAATTCCTAATTACTAAGAGCATCCCAAAAATTCTGAATTAGATGAAATGGTTGAAGTCATGAGTTAAAATGATCTGCCATCCCTTATTTATTTATTCAATATTTATTTACTGAGGTCCACTACATACCAAAGAAGTTATTTCATGCTGTTGGATTATGAGGCCTAGCTATCTTGGGAGCTTTGCCATTTAATCCACTTAAATAGCTTACAATTTAAGCTATTTACATGTTCTTAAGCCAGGTTCATGCTAATGAGTTCTCCTCTTCTGTGTAAACACTGATGGAGGGTAGGGCAGTTACAAGAGTCATTTGGAATCAGTAACTTCTGAAATATTGCAATAATATCTACTATGATTTCAATGTTATCTAGATTGGGCACAATTCCTCTTAATATCCACTGGTCCCAGCATCGGAGTTAGAATTTACCAGGAGACTACCACCCTGGCTATGTTGAGACTATCATTTTAGACCAAAGAAAGGTTCATACTAGTTTGCCCTCACGCAGGCAAGTATAACGCTTTCAGTAAACAGGGGACAAGACACTTGGAATCACCTTCATGTAGAATAGAAAATAGACAGACCTTCTGAGTACCATCATATTATGACGTGTTTCCCCCCCCCACGAATATACATCCATTGAGATGTATTTCTTTATACCAGCTCTCTATCTCCGTCCAGTGTTTTGACATAAGAGAAAGGGAGTAGTCCCTGGCATAATCATTTAATTTGACCTAAACAAGTGTGATACCACCCTACTTCTGCATTTAGAAGCTGATTTGTTGATCTTTTTGACATTACCCTCTCTGAAGATAGGATTACCTTTGGATATATAAGGGGACTGACTTGAGGTACTAGGATCCACTTTGGTGGAAGACTTGGGCCTGAGCACATGGTCTAAGTTCAGACCAAGAGCCAGAGGTCTGAGTATTCCCATTATGTTGGACTGCAGTAGCAGAGCTTGTTTTATTGGTAATTAGTAAAAGCCTTTTGGAACTGCTCTTGACTCCTTAGTTTTCATCCATTCCCCGCTGGCTTCAGAGGTAAAAGGGAACTCGTTTCTGATATTGTTGGGGACCCCAGTGGATCCCCAACACATGCAGTGGGAACATTAGCAAACAAAGCAAAGATTAACTTCTTTATTCATGAAACTAATATTCTGATATTGAATGCATAGAGAGTAAAACTGAAAATAAACATAATAACAGATGAACAAGAAATGGAAAAGTGAGAATATGCACAAATAACATAATGAGTCTCATGGTATGGTACAAGGCAAGTGAGAGCATTAGGTGGAGTTGCCTTGAAATCTGTCAGAGATGAAATGGCCTTGGCAAAGAACTTTCTAACTGGAGTAAAGGGTAAATGCAAGACCCAGAATGCATATGTTGGGGAAACAGAAAAAAAGGCCCATGGAATAGAAAGCAAGCAGAGCAGGCCTGGTGCTTGCAGTACACCTAGCCTCAGTGAGTAATCAGGACCTTCATTCTAAGGAGAATGGATGTCACCGGAAGACTTTAGGCACTGAGGAGCATGATCTAAGCAATGTTTTAGGAAGGCCACCCCAACTGTCCTTGGATAGGAACATTATCAGGAGCAAGAGTGGAAGCAGGATTAGTATTTGCATAGACAATAGTTATCAGGCAAGAAATGGTGGTGCCTGGAACTGGAGTGTGACCACAGAGATGGAAAAAATGGTCTCAGAGTTCTACAGATCTTACACTTGGCTCAATACTCACTATATCCCTGTAACAATTTCACCCCAGCTCCTGTGTGGGAGGTTAAAAAACTCCCAGTGTCACCAAACTAATAAGCATTCAGCTAAGATTTACCTAGCCTGTCTGATTCTAAGCAAGGAGCAACTCTTAACCAATATTCTACACTATCTTCATTTCATTTCCCTCAAGGGCAAAGTTTACCTGGTGATATCTGTATCTATATGTATACCAATATCTGTATCTATATCCATATCATGGTTGTTAGAAGGGAAATGCAACAAAATTACCAGGAAAGGAGGTTCTTGATTAATGATAGATTCTGAGAACTCTACTCTGAGAATGCAGAAAGAGAAACTCTAGGAATGGGACTGAAAATGATTTAAAAAGTGCTCCCCAAGTGACACACAAACATTATAAATAAAGCACTCAAACAGACAAGAAGGCACTAGAGCATGACCCAAAATGATGTTTTAGAAAGACCACCAGCTGTCTTAGGTGGGTGCATTATCATGCGGGGGAGGTAGAGTTAGCACTTGTATAGACAATCGTTTCCAGGTGAGAAATGCTCATGTCTTGAACTGGTGGGTGACCAAAGAGGTGGGAAAATAAAGTCTATGAATAACTAAAATAGAAGGGTTAGTTTTGAAATGAAGATCAGTAAGTCATGAATGCAGCTCCCGATCCAGAGAAAATATTCACGTAATTTAGTTAAGTCCAACAGAGTCTCAGCCCTCTCAGATCGACTCAGCTATTCATGGTGGGTATTCTATACTCAGGTGCTTGGGGACTTTTTATTTTAACTACTACATATGATCAATTGCCATGTCCAGTTGTTTTCTTGACTGAGGAGCACAAGTCCCTCAACCAGTAAGCACCAGCAATCTTAAAAGTCAAAGCAATCTTTTTTTTTTTTTAAAGAAAAAAGACATTAGGAGCCAGGTCAAACACAAGGTCAACTTACCTGTTCTACACAACAAGCATGGAGCTTTGTAGCCATATGATCTTTAAGGGTTCACAAAAACATTACAGTTTTTCGAGTTATAAGGTAGAAAACTGTAGTTTAGCTGAATAATATTCTTTTTTTTTTTTTTTTTTGGTCACACCCGGCAATGCCCAGGGGTTTCTCCTGTCTCTGCACTCAGGAATTACTCCTGGTGTTGCTCGAGGAACCATATGGAATGCCGGGGATCAAACCCAGGCCGGCATAGGCTGGCCACGTGCAAGGCAAACACCCTAACCACTGGACTATCTCTCCAGCCCCTAGCCTGAATAATATTCAACTGTTACAAAGAAGCTATAAAATATGATTTGAGGAAGGCTTCCCAAGTTTTACTCAGTGGGTTCAACTATTTCTGTTTCTACTAGACCAACTGAACTAAACATTTCCATGCTTGACCATATAGGTAAGTGCTTCTTGGTGTTAGTGGTGTTATAGAGTCACCTAACACTACATCTGATGGTGCTAAAGGCTCAACACAGTAGTGGCAAACAAACTGACGCTTAAGTATGCGAAGAATGCTGTCTCTCTGTGGAGTTATCTCCCAGCTCTAAAATATAACTTCCACGCATGCTCTGTTTTAACATTTTAAAGTAGCTCTTGAAGACAGTGATGCTTAGGGCACACAGCCTTGCTGCAGCCCTGCTTACCCACAGTTATGGGCCCCCAGGGATGTATCTTACCTGGCAAGCATTGTAGAGGAGCTGATGTTCAAATTTCTTGATCCCTAGAATGTTCTGGAACATCTCATAGAGTTGTTCTTTGCTCAAAATCAGCTCTGAAGCTGCACTGGCGGTCATCCGGGCCTGCTGCTTCCTGGGATCCTCTTCCCACGATAGATGGCATCAAACTTGGCCATCCAGGAACTCAGCACAGTTTCCTTGCTGAGGCCGTCAATCTCGGGTAAGCTGCGCACCCTCTTCTCGATGTGCTTCTTGAAGACTTCCCGGAGTCATTGGCAGAACAGCCTCCACTCTGCACCATGCGGCCACTCGGTCACTCTTCAGGAACACCTGACCAAGAGCAGGAAAGAAGACATTACGAGTGGGGCTAGATGTGTGTTCCCTAAGCTGGGGGCTGGGCCACTCCCCCTCAAGACGTCCCAATATAAGGTGTTTCCTCATCTACCATTTCCTAGGTGTGACAATGATAGAATTCACTTATACCTCTAGGCTTTTGTGCCCAAATCTGGAAAATGGGGTTTTCCTCAGTCACCAGACTGCAACAAGAATTAAATGAAGCAGCAACATCTTGAAAGGCAACATATAGAGACTAAACTCAGATTGCCAGGGCTGGAGAGATAGTAGAGCAGGTAGCACTTGCCTTATATGCAGCAGACTGGAGTTCAAATCTTGGCATCACATGTGGTCCCCAGCCCTGCCAGGAGTGATCCCTGTGCACAGAGCCAGGAGCAAGCCCTGAGTACCACTCTGTGTGCCCTGAATACCACCACCAGAACCAAAAGAAAAAATAGATTACCTGAGATCTTTCTCTGTGATTTAGTAACTATTTCTTTTTAATAAGTTAACCTCTTTGTATCTGCATGAAATAAGGCTATATTTTATGTGTGATATTTAGTCTAAATCAGTTATTAAAGATGAGGATTTAGTGAGTCAATGAATGAGTACTTAAAACAATGGCCCACATTCATGCTAATTTTTTTTGTGGAACTAGTTTTATTTTTCATGTCAAGTACCTGGTATGATATCTGCCACATAGCAATGAAATGTGAATATTTATACTTATAATCTTGATACTCCCTATAATTTGAATTAAGCAAGTAATGATTTCCCCTACTTTTAAACAAATTTATTTTTTTATTTTTGCTTTTTGGATCACACCCAGCAATGTTCAGGGGTTACTCCTGGCTCTGCACTCAGGAATTACTCCTGGTGGTGCTCGGAGGACCATATGGGATGCCGAAGATTGAACCTGGGTCCGGCCGCATGTAAGAAAAACACCCTCCCTGCTGGACTATAGCTCCAGTCCTCCCCTACTTTATGAAAATTCAGTGAACATACTTCACTTCTATGAAAAATTTATGATAGTAGCTGTTTAGTCTAAACAAAGGCTATCCAAAGAGACTTCCCCTTTCGTTGCAGGACACCTAAAAGCCTAAAAGTCTCTGCATCTGCCCTGGATTGCCTCCTGCAGATCACTTTGTAGATAGGGGGTAGTTTAAATGTGGCAGTTTATCTGACCATGTATTCTGTACTGGCTGGTATAAATATTCTCTCATGCTACCACAATCATCATGGGACTAGCTAGATCTTACCAGCATATTTGCCTGGCCACATTGGATCTCTAAGTAATTAGACCAGAGAGAAATGCTGTTTGCCTCCAAGCAAGCAAGCATGGCTCCCTGATAACTCAAAGGCAACTAAAATACAAAACTACCGTGAAGTAGAGGAGACTCTTGTGAAGGCTTGGAGAAATATTTAACTGGCATTAGTATAGTTTTTGGTACAGAGGCATGCCATCTCAGAACCCCCATTCTCTACCCTATAAAGGCATTTCCAGGCAGATCTTGGCTCAAGACATTAGGTGAGGTGCTGGGAGAAATTACCTGAGGGCATTTGACCCTCCCTGCCAGGGAGGTTACATTTAGCTTATAGCTCCTCCCAGCTCCACTAGGAGGTTTTTGAATTAGCTCTGGGTACTTGTAAACAGCCAGAAGGGCTCCTGAAGTTGCTACATTTCTATAGAGCTGCTTTCCTGTTTTCATCTCTAGATAGCCCAGCCCAGAGTGGGCCGGGCTGGGAAGTCTGGGCGGATTTCTAGCTATAAAATAAGCTGCAAGAAGAAAGAACCCCCTCTTTTCCCTATTTTGCCATTTTGGGTACCCTTGGCATTTTGCTTCTCTGTCCTCTCCATTCTCTGTTGGGCCTCAACACGTGGTGGAGCCATCTTGGTACACATGGCTGGAGCCTAGCTGGGAACCCAGAATCCGGAGGTTTTTCCCTGCTCTTGGATTGTATATCGGAACCTGTGTTAGTAAAGCCCTTTTAAAACTGCATCGGATTCCTGAGTTTTCATCCATTTCCCACCGGCTTTGGAGGTAGAAGGGAACTCGCTTCCAGGCACTGTTGGAGACCCCAGCGGCTTCCCGACACCCTTTTCCAACAAAAGGTGAAAAGTGACAAGGGAGAGTGCTCTGATTTGCTGACTATAACCTTTCCAGAGTCAGCACCCCAACAAAAGTGGCACCACGAAAACCCTTCCTCAGAATTGACTTTATACAAGTTTTCTTCAGTGATATACAAGTGTAAAGTCAGTGATGTTACTTACATCCTGCTCTCACTAATGTGTTTGTGTTATTTTAAGCTTACATTTCATTTGGCATGAAATGTAGTTTCATTTATTTTGGGGGGTCTTGTTCACACGCAAAAACATTTCCATAAAGATGTACCAAGTAACAACAATTGCTTCTTTGCTTTTTGCCACTTTGGTTATGAACGTTTCAAAGGAGGATTATTCTTTTGCATGGTGGGAGAAGTTGCATATCTGGGTTGCCAGTATCCCTTCCTGATGTGTAAGTTCCATGTGGTACAGACAGTTTCTGCCTTGTTCCCTGATATCACCTGGATGCACAGATCCTGGCAGTTTGAAGGTAAGTGAAAAGGGAAGGCATCATGAGCAGTCCATTTTGTAGGTGAAAAAAATGTCTCCAGATTGAAGGAGCTTGCTTTTGGTTAATCACACTAGGTAGCTATGAATGTTGGAGCTCTCATTTGACCCTGGTTCTTTCTTTCCCTATGGGTCTGATGTACCAGGTAGAGAATCCTGGGTTTTGTTGTCGTGTTTTTTTTGTTTGTTTTTTTTGTTGGTGCTACTGTGTCCTGGGGCCAAGTGTTCAATGAAGAGCATTTGATGTTCACTTCAGTGCCCAACACTGGGTAGCTTATGCAAGCTACATGATTCCAAGCTGTAATACAAGGCAGTGAAGCTTCACTTCCTATTCATAGAGAGGAAGTACCTGACACTTTTGAGCTGTGTTCTGGTCACACTTCATAAGCTACACGAATATCCTTCCAAAAGCAGAACAGACATTCACTTCCCAGTCAGATTTACAGAAATGTCCATTTTGGCCCCGAGGCAGTGTTACCTGGGGCCCATCTATTGCTTCCCATTTCACCTGGAAGGAGAACTGTCAGAAGGGGAGCCTCATTTAGCTCTAGTTTACTGAAATAATTTAGGAAGAAGGAGAGCTGAAGGTTGGTACTCCCAATTAGAAACCACAGTCAGCTTCCCTGGGTCTGAAATTGGCACTCAGCTGTGATTTTTGAGTTTATTTAAAAATCATAGCTAAAGGTATATGTTGGGGGGTTGAAAAACAAGGGAACCATGGTAAAGGGATCTTGAAATACTAGTGCAATAACCCTGCATCTATGAAACAATGTTGATAACTATTGTACACTATGAAATCTCAATAAAAATATCAGAGTTTAAGAAATTAATTACACAAAAAAAATGAAGTTTAAAATGAATCTTCAGACCCAAAGAATTCACCTGAAAATACATAAAGCTTAATGTAGATGGTTTCTCCATAGATTTAGATCTCAAGAACAACAAAGTTTTAAGGAAGAAAGAGAATTTTGGGACAGACAGAATAACATTCTGGCAGAAGTTTAGATCACTATTTCAGTAACTTGTTCTTTGACCTTGACTAAATCACCTCTCTCTAGTTCTCCAGTTTCTTTCTGTACACACAAAATTGGGGGGTGGTCATAAATTGGGGGTGAACATAAAAAACTGGGGATGGTCCTTTTAGCTGAAATGTTTTATATTCTTCTCCATGAGCCCATTCATCCTTTTTTTTGTGGGTGCCCCAAGGTGGAAGGAGCTGGGCCAAGTGCCAGAGAATCAGTGTGAGCAGAACAGATGCAGATTCAGTCCTTCTGCCTTCACAGCACCAACTTAATTATCCCATAAAACTTCATTCCAATTTGGGTAAAAAGTGGTGTCAAGGGCAAGTACACAGCCCCCTCCCAGGGTGCCTATTGCCAAGAATCACCCCAATAAGCAGTGAGGAGAAGCTTCATGGAAGAAAATTTGCGATGATATGTAAAAGGTGGATGGGTAACAAGAACATAAAGGAATATTAAAGAGATTGTCAGAGTATTTTGAGCAAAGAAACAATATGTATAAAGATGTGATTGTCTCAGGATATAAATAGCCATGGAGGTGGTGTTGTGAGGGGTAGGGGAAGGCCTGATGTGAAATGGGCAGGAAAAGGCCAGATGACCAGACATGACAGGTAATAAAAGATGCTGGTTTTCCTTTAAAAGTCACTGAGAAGCCATTGAAGGATTTAAGATGTGATGTGCACAGTTACATTCATGTTCTCTGATTTAGTGAGGGAAACAGGCCAGAAGGTGGGTAAGAGAGCAGCCCTCTGTCATCTGCTTTCTGGCTGTTTAGGTTGATGCCATGAAGAGAACAGGCCAGTGTGAAGGCACGTACTGGAATGCAGATGAGAGAATGAGGATGCAAAATAATGAATTAACTCTTTATTGTCAGCGCCAGTGCGCATTAGGGGTGACTTTGAAACAATCCATCAACAGCGAAGCCATACTTGCCTCCTCATCAGTTCATAGCACTGTTCCACAAACCTGGAGCAGACCGCAAGGAGAATTCTTAGCTCCATGTTATTTTCTCTCCAAAGGCCTTCCATAGCTGCCTTTGTCATTGGTCATTATGATGTTTGGTTAACATCCAAGTTTCCAGTTACCAGTGCTTCACCGGCACGGCAGAGCCTGGCAAGCTACCCGTGTTGTATCTGATATGCCAAATACCAGTAACAATTATAGTCCTCATTCCCATGACCTGATGGAATGGTTTGAGGCTCTTTATGCTCCTGGAGTAAGCAGATGCCTTTGGGCTACACTAGCATGTGACAGGACGGACGTGGGGACGTTACTAGTGCCTGCTGAGCATCTGCTGAGAGGTGACTACAAGAGTATGCCACCCTCAAGGCAGAGCCTGGCAAGCCTCCCGTGTCGTATTTGATATGCCAAATACCAGTAACAATCATAGACCTCATTCCCATGACATGATGGAATGGTTTGAGGCTCTTTATGTTCTTGGAGCAAGCAGATGCTCTTGGGCTTTACTAGCATGAGACAGGACATATGGAGATGTTTTTGGTGCCCGCTCGAGCAAACTGATGATGAACGGGAAGACAGTGATACAGTGATACTGGTGCCTACTCGAGCAAATCAATGATCAACGGGAGGACAAGTGATACAAGTGAAGTGCTTCTCAAAGCGGGACTTATGCCCCTCTTGGAGACACTGATGCAACCAGCAGGTAGCAGTAGTCATTGATATATTGTATGTGTGAGCAGCAGGGGGGGTGGGGGTTTCTATTTGTTTACAAAGGCAGATGCAAAGAGAAAATTATTTATTTTATTCTGAAAACAAGACAAGCTTAGAGTTGGACTTTAAGTACTAAGAGGGCAGGAGTTCCAGCTTTTTTTTTCTCTATTTCTTTCAAATGCCTAAGTCAGTGCCTGGCACATATATCAAATGAATAAATGAACAACAAAGCAGAAACTATACTGAGACTACATCTAGATGGAGGCAGGAAGATAAAGGAGAAAAAACTCAATCTACTGGCCTCTCAAAACAATTGACTGACGTGATATTTTCTATGGGCCCTTACTAATAGGGGTAAGAAATGAAGTTGTTGGCATTCTGGTCACAGCTGGCATCTATAACACACATCGTGACCCTAGATCTTACATACAGCACCTGTTTCACATAGTTCCTTCCTGCACACAGTAACTAACAAATAAATACCCAGTGACCTTCTTGTATGACCTTACACAAGTCACTTAAATTTTGTCAACGTTAATCTCACTTTCTATTGAGTGGAGACAACTCAGCAAGCCTCCTTTGACAGGATCAAACAGTAAGAACTTTGAAAACACAAAGGCTCTATCTGAATAACTGCAAGGGCCCAGAATGAGGGCTGACGAGTAGACTGACAAGAGTATAGAGGATAAAGACTAAAGACGGGGAAAGAGTGAAGGAGAGGTACCCAAAGGGAGGCAGCAGTCATGGAGAAAAAGGACAGCAACAGAAAATGAATTTTCCAGGCACATCATCAGTCTTTGGTGTCTCAGACTGCCAAGTGGGCAATGGGCCTGGTCAAGCCTCACGTTATAGTCAATCACTTGATCACTTGAATCCCGTTATTCATCGATTTGCTCGAGCAGGTGCCAGTAACATTTCCATTGGACCCTGTCACGTGCCAATGTAGCCCAATGGCATCTGGTTGATTCAGGAATATGAAGAACCTCATATATAGTCAGTACACCAAATATTATGGGCGCCTTCTCTAGAACAACCCTTGTAGCTCAGGATCTCTACCTGGTATTTTTGCTTTCTGATTTATTTTTGAGGGTGGTTGTTTCAGGAGACATCAACCCCAAGCACTATTCTATGCAGCACATCCATAATTCCTCCTACTCTTCCACCAATTTCCTTTCAGACAGGCCACAGTGGAAGGTGGAAGATAAACAAATAAATACAGAGTGGTGAAGGGCCGTTTATTCAGTGATTCTGTCTCATCCATCAGCCCTTTCTGCCAGAGCCAAACAGCCAAACAGCCAGCAGCCTCCCGGTTATTTCAGAAACACACAGCATATTAGCATTTATTAATGATCCATGGAACGGGGCCTACTAGACCAACTCTTATTGCCTTGCTGATAGGCTGAAAAAACATCAAACCCACCCCTGCTCTACCGAAAGCAAATCATGGAAACATCAATAAGAAAAAGACCCATGTGTTTACATTTTTTTTAAAAAAGTATGCAAAAAGTTTGTTCTTACTATTGAATCCCCTTGAGATAAAGGGAAGAACAGGCTCGGGCTTGTTTTAGGTAACCTGTGTTCAAATTCAATCTTTGCCATCTGTTAATTTGGTCACTTGAGTAAATTACCAAACTAGAGATTTGTAATGACATGGGTTGGTGGTTGGGGGGCGCTCATATGTGTCTATGACCTGGACTGAGAACATCACAGATAATTAAACATCGTACTATTGACAGAATGCCATATGTGTGGCTCCTGCAGAGGCAAAAAAGATGCTGAAAGCCACTGTATGACATTTAAGGCTACTAATTTAATATCACCCATTTTAATAAAAGGGTCGCTAATATTTTGTAGCAATTTTAACCCTAATTTAACCATCATCTTTATGTGTTATAGAACTATCAAAATTAAACCATTATCTTTATGTGTATGGAACCACCAAAAATCCCCAAAAAGACATAGCAAAAATTTAACAGTGTCTGTCTAGGATGAAGTTTATTGTTACCTTTCTAACCACTTTCCTCTTTGGGGGAGCAAACGCACCTGTCCCTGTGCTTAAGGGACCAAGAGATATCAAGGATCAAATCAACTGGAAATTTTCCATATACAAAGCATGTGCTCTGCCCATTAAGCTATATCTCTGACCTCTCTAACCATTTCCATTAAGACTTTTTCTGCTTTGTCTATTTTATATGACATTGGTATGTTTGTTTTTATAATCTCTTAAAATACATTTCACTAGGTAGAAAAAGCAAAAAGTTTTATGTTTATGATCATGTATGTTTGTTGTAATGCTGAGTGGAGTTATTCAAAAGGAAAATAACAGAGTGATCTCTCTCATTTGGGGGATAGAAAGAAACAGCCTATGGAAATAAGAAACACCTAGAGGCAACAGAAACAGAACTGGCATTTAGTAGGAAGCTACCACAGGAAGGGAAGTCAAAGTAAGGGAACAATTAAAGTGAAGGGGGGACACTGGGACAAAGGGGAGGGAAGGGGCTATTCGGGAAGATGAGGTGATGGACTGAGTTATGCAATGAACTCTACCATTAACAGTATTATAAACCTCAGTGTCTAAAATTTCTTTTCAAATACACATCATTTTTGTTTCCAGAATTAGTGTAAAACTGTGTATGTGTATGCATACATGCATGTATGCATGTGCATATGTATTTATATTTATATGCATATAATTTAATCAACAGCTATGAAATGGCAGGTCCTATTACAGATGAAGAAAGAAAGGAAACTGAGGGTCAGACTTTGCTGATCTCCAGTGACCTCTGACCGCTGCCTCCTTCCTTGTTCTACTTTCTCTACAAGAACAAAGGCTTGTCGAGTGAATGGGTACTCTTCTCCTAGGGATATTTCTGTTCTAATGTCACTGAGGAGCATTGTCTCCCTGTGGTAGTTATGGACATAAAGGATGTCCACTACGCCTTGCAATTAAGTGAGGTTTATCTGATCAAGGAATTTAAAACTCCAAGAAGTTTTACATTTAAATCCAGAGTGATGTTGTTAATTGGGAGAAATATAGAGTGCTCCATTTCAGGACAAAATATAGCCAGTAATGACCTGACTTCTACTTTTCTTCGAATAAAACAAAAGTTCAATCATAAAGACTATCTAAAACCATTCAAAGTATGTGACCTTGGGTAGAAGACACCTGCAGTTACTGCCTGCTAACCATCAGTTCTGGCTGAAAACTTGATCTCCGTCTGTGAACTTTTTGCCATTGCACAGTTCAAGAGGCAACTAAATTGAGAGACATCTCCCTCTCCCCCATTGTTCCTTAGCTAAATGGTGAGTAAGAACTCAGGCATGACCCATTAGACTGGGGTTTAGATTAAGAGTGGGTGGTGCCAGAATAGATTCCTCTCCCCTCTCTCCTCCTCCTCTCTCCTCCAGGGAATGAATGGAGTTGGGATAGACTCCATACCTCTGGGTATAAAGGATGTCCACTATGCCCTGCAGTTAAGCTGCACAGGTTTCCAATATCCCTGAAGTTGGTCTCTTTCCAACTTTTGTCTTATCCAACTATTGCCAATAACAACAGTTGGTGTTATTATTGCTCTTCAGGCTTAACCACAAGCAGTTTCAACAGTCAGCAACAGAATGCAGTTTGATACATTTGAAAACTGGCTTGACAAAAAAACAACTGAACTTTGTTATAGGAGCTGGGCTAAAAACAAAACAAAGCAAAACAAAATCCAATTGGTGCAGTTTCACTGGCTGAAGCCCAGCCATCAGCTCTTGCCTTTAGTAAGTGCCAATCAGATTCCTGCTAATCCACTCCTCCCAGGCTTCCTTCGGGGGAAAGCATGAGAGAGAAATGTTCTGTAAAATGGTTTCATCCACCTTTTCTCTCCAATGCCAGGATCAGTATGTGAAGGGATTAAAAAATAAGCAAGGAACTGAGAGGTCGAAGATAAAGAATGGCAGGGTGGCTGGTCTTAAAAGAACTGGAAATTAGAAACAGGAGAGTGATGGAAAATGGGGGTGCTATCTAACTTCATGGGAACACGGTTGTGGGACGAGATGCAGTAACCAGTAGGGATTGAGTGCAGCCCTTTTGGTGGCTGCCACGCCACAATGGAAAAGACGAAAGGATTCATCTGCTGTCCTGATTCATTTTGCCTATTTGGGCCACTTGGAAGGGACAGATCAACCTGCATGCTCCCAGAGCCATAGGCATGCTGTGCTCATCCTGTGTGTGGGTCCAGCACAAGTCGGAGGCCTCACCAACTTATTGCTGGTCTTTAGGGTCCCCAGGGTCTAACTGAGAATAGACAAGAAAAGATAATGTCATCCACTCATTTTCTTTAAAATCTGTTTTTCAGTGGATCTCTACTACGTTGACAAACTACTTTTACCCCATTAAAGCAAGAATAACGTTTGAAACAAACCTTTCCCAGTAATCTCAGAAAAAAAATACTTGAGATGACATTGGTTGATAACGATTTTATAGATTTCAGGTATATAAATTATAAACCAACATCTGCTATAATGTTAACCTCCGCAATATAATTTTCTTTTAACATCATACAATCAATGCCCTCATTTTCTAATTCATTCATTCATTTATCATTTAATTTTCATTTATTTATCTATTTATTTATTCATTTATGCAGGGTGGAGGGGCAAGACTTGCTCCTGTCTCTGTGCTCAGGGATCACTCAGCAAGGTGCTTGGGATTGAACCTCAGTCAGCTGTACACAAGGCAAATGCCTTAGCACCTATACTTTCTCTCCATCCCCACCTCTCTTTTATAAAGTTATCACTGTTGATGAAGAACAGCGTAACTGTTATGTGGTATGGTAAGGTGAGAGAGAAAGAGAGAGGGAGAGGGAAGTGGAAGGAGAGAGAGGACAGAGACAGAATTTAGAAGACTGTCTCTTGGTTTTGCCTCTGGAGCACTGTTGCCCTTTGCTGGGAAGCATCCTAATTTCACATTTGGAAACTGTTGCGCTTTTTATTAAAAATGGCTACAGCGAGGCATCCAGGCTCAGAGGTAGAAATTGTCACAGTTCTGATCCCACAATTGATTCACCACCCCTCCATCCCCACCCACACTGACAGGGTCACATAAGGAGATTTTATAGATATAGATACAGATATAGATAGATATAGATTAGATATAGATATTGATATGGATATAGATATATAGATATAGATATAGATATAGATATAGATATAGATATAGATATAGATAGATAGATATAGATATGGATATGGATAGAGATAGAGATAGAGATAGAGATAGAGATAGAGATAGAGATAGATCTTTTATCAGTAACCAAGTTGTCCTCAATTTTGTTGCAGTTCTCAGTAAAGAAGTAGTCATGTTGCTTCTGGGAATTTTAAGCTGTTAGGACATTGCCTGCAAAGCCCTGGTTTCTCTTTGTGGAGTGAACTTGCCTCACTCAAATGAACCAACACTTGGGGAAAAGGAGAATTGTTGAGAAAAATCACCCTTCTAGTTTGCGTCTTTGGTGTTTTTTTTTTTGGGTTCATTCACAGCTGAAGCTAGGTCTACTCCTGGAGTTTTAAATTCCTTGATCAGATAAACCTCTCTTTTGGCTCATGCCAATTTGAACTAGGCAATCTGTCTACTACTTGAAGCTGAAAAAAAGCCACTGGACTCTAGCGTAGGGTGGAAGAAGCAATGGCAGCTTTACTGCCTTTTATTATCTGTTATACTGTACAGAATAAAGGGAAGGGAGCAGTGTTTAATTTGGTAAGCTTCCCAAAATAATGCTGATCCTAATTCCTTGATTAGGGACCTTTGTTTCAGAGAATCATACTTCTTGGAAACCCTGAGTGTTACAATATTCCAAAGCTTTGCTAATGAATAAGGTAAATAATTAATAGCCACATTATTTCCTGATACTTAAATATTAATACTAAATATTCAGTAATGGTTCAATGGCTGTATTCTCACCATATGACCAGCCCTTTCAAACTGGTGCTTATAAGTGATTACATCAGCATCCACTTTACAGAGAATGCTGGGTTTCCAGGTACTTATTGGAACTTTTGGTCACTGTTCGTTTTCAAATTAAAAAGACATAATAACATTTTCATTTAAGTCATTATTGAAATGGGTTTTATAACTAAAATTTGTAATAGAGAAACTTATAAGCTTGCAAATGATTTTAAACATGGAAAACCAGTGGTATGGGTATGCCTGTTCAGAAATAACTTTCAGAAACTGAAGAAAAGGGTAGGTGTGTGCATATCTTATTCCCTGGAAATTTCTAAATGAAATCTTTTGCTTATTATAATCAAGTTATTCTCTGACATACCCTCATGACTCCACATCTCTTTTTTACTCTCCATTAAATTCACTGAAAAACTGTGTCACATCAGATAAAGCAGTGAGTTCAGCACTTACTGGGAATCATTAATGTTTATATAAAGAAAAATAGTCTTAACCAACATATAAAAACCCAATCACTAAAACGAACCAAAATAGAACCTTGTTGAGGAAATAGTGTCTATGTGGCTGGACCCAGCAACATCAGAGACAAAGAACATTTCCTATCATACACTAATGCCTAAACAATCTCTTCCCAAGAACTAATTCCAGTCTTTCGCCACTCTCGCCATGATAGAAGTCAAAAGCTATAGCATAGTAGAAAGAAGAGTTTCCCCAAATTAACCACTGACATTGATCAAATAATCATCCTGAACTCTTAAGAAGGGATTGCCTGTTAGCCAGGTGAAATACATGTTTAGACTGCTAGAAAAACAGAATTGCCAAGGTGTTTGTTTTGAAACAATCGCTAACTATAATTTTTTTTTGATGTATGGCGATGAGGAAAGAAGAAAATCAATAAAGTAAAACTTTGGTAGGAAAATCAATTGTCCCTATACTTGAGAGCTTATTGTCATTATTTTGAATTGCCTATGACAAAATGGCATACATTTTTTTAATACTTGGAGATTGGGTTCTAATTACTTTAATCTAGCCTTAACAATAGGTAATACATTGGAACACACGATTTCAAAATGCTGGTTCTCATGGAAATAGATTAAAATAAATTAAAATGTCATTCAACGACATTAAATAACATGTCAGATAAATTTTGCCAATAGGAAGATATGAAGTGTCCACCTAATTGATGATGTCATTAAACACAGACTACTATAAATAGAAAGATTGATAAGAAGCACATTATGGAAGAATTATTATAAAATTAAAAATACATTAGAAATTGCAAATTTACTTTCCTTGATCATAACACTCCTAGGTCTAAAGTTGATATTTACTTGTGGTATATGCAATCAGGGTACAATCTCTTTTATACATTTCCTCCTGAAAATAGTAAGGTACTTTGAACTTGCAGAAAAGAACTCACAGAACTATTTTAATAGATAGAGCATGAAACTAGTAAAAGTAGCATTCTCAGGAAGTGTGAATGTCCTCTTTAAAAGGGGGTAGGTGATGGGAAAATACTTCCTACTCATTCAAGTCTTTGCTTGTGTATCTTAATAGACATGTGACCCCCAAACTAATTACTTAACCATCTGAGCCTCAATCACATCGCTGGTAAACTAGTAATAATATTAGGACCTACTTCATAGAACTGTTATAAGGATTAAAAGAGAATTACATGCAACTACCAGATGACTTCACTCATTTGAAGAGTAAAAGGCAACAAAGCAAGGGATTAGAAAATCCCTAGTGGAATCTAATTTAGGATATGACCAATAGAACTGTGGTCTGAGAATGGTAACTAGAGGGCTAGAGAGGGGATTTTGGGATAATGGTGGAGGAATCCTTACATTGTAGTGGTATTATGTCATAGTAGCACTGCAAGTATAGAATAATAATATTGGCACCATTATTTTAAAAAATGAAAATAAAATAGTATGTAAAATATAGCACAGTGATATGTGGGTTGGCATGTGGGCTGGATTAGATAGATACAGGAGGGAAAACATCTGTCTTGCAACCAGCTCACCCCAGTCACCCTGGCACCACAAAGAGTGCCCCCAAACACCCCCAGGTGTTACTCCTGAGCACAGAGCCAAGAGTGATGCCATGTGTGGCAAAAAAATTCCCTAAATTTCCAACTCAGCTGGTAAAAAAGGCTTCTATTTAACATTTTCCCTGAAATGAAATGTACCTATTTCCTTAAAATAGGTATACAATTACCCAATTACTGTACCCAAATACTAATTGCTTTGGCTCAGGAGAGATGATAGTTCCCACTGACAGGCAACGAAGAAGTGTGGTTTCAGGCTTTGGTGCACTTGTAAACATGTGGACTCAGGGATTCTTACCTCATAGTAGCTCTGTACTGCATTCATGAAGGCTTCGTCAGCCACGATCTGGGTTTCTCCATTGAGGAAAGCCTGAAACCGGTCCTTGACAGTCTGAAGTTGCTGTTTACTGATCTGTAGAAACAGAGGGAGGTGACTATGAGTGCTTGTTCTGGTCAGGGACCATGATTATTTTATGAAAAAAAATGCTAGGCTCTTTAGTTTGATGGCATTAGACAGGCATGTCCTTGTACAGTCATCGAGGAGCTGACAGTTAAATTTGTAGGAATTTTTTTGTGTCATTAAACACAGCACTACTATAAATAATGTAAATTAAATGATAACAAATGCAACACATTCCAAAAGTCATAGCCTCCTTATTATCATTTTACTATTGTCTGAAGTATTCTGAAGTTACTTATTGTTTTTCATGGTGGAAATGACACATAGTGATGTGTTATCACACATATCTTCCCAACTCCACATCCAGTGTCATCCTACTGGAAACTCGATTAGAAGGCCAGTAGTTTTTTACCACGAAAACTGACAAATGTTATACATCAGGTTGTAGTTGCTGTTGCCATTAGATGGTCGTTTAGCATATCATTACACGGACCTCTTAAGTGATCAGATATACAATGCTTTATGAAAAGGAATAGCAATCAAAGTAGAACTGTATTGGCATATAAAAACAAATCTATAGGGGACAGAGTGATCGTACAGTGGGTAAGCAGTTTGCCTTGCATGTGGCCAGCCTGGGTTCCATCCCTGGCATCCATATGTTCCCCTATGTACTGCTAAAGGCAATTCCTAAGTGCAAAGCCAGGAGAAAGCCCTGAGCATTGTCCGGTGTGTCCCTCCCCCCCACAAAAAAATCTATAGACCAATGGAGTAGAACTGCGACCCTAGAAATGAACATATGTGTATACATTGAACTAATATTTGACACGGGTCCTAAAATCCACTTTGCTTCCAAGTTTATTACAATGTTATTTACAATCACCAAAGTACAGAAACAAACCAAGTACCCACAGATAATGTGAATATATATGTATCTGGACACTATTCAACCATAAACAAGAAGAAAATCCTGCCTTTTTGTAAAACATGGATGGAACTTTAGATTTTAATGTTATATATTATTTCTATCGGAAAGAGAAAGACAATTGCTATATGTTACCCCTTATATGTGAAAAATTGTAAAGTCAAATTCATGGAAATATGAGTTTACATCATAGAGGCTGCCAGTTACTGAGGGGTGGAAAAATCAGGAGATGTGATGGCTATACAAAATTCCAGCTAGAAAGAGTCAGATCTGTGGACATAATATATGGCACAGTTTCTATAGTAAGTGATTCTATACTATAGTTATTTTATACTATAGGATTTTTTTTAAAGTAGCACTTAAATGTGCTGAGTACAAAAACATTTTGTAATTGTATAAGGGATTTTAGATGCCAACTAACCTTACTGTGATTATGACTCCACAATATGCATGAGTATCTAATCAATGCTTTGTATATCTTAAATATATATGTTATAACTCAGTATCTCGATAAAGCTGAGAAAAATACTATGCTTAAAGCAACATAACAAGAAGTTTCAAACTCCTTTTGTATCCATGACCATGTGATATTAGAAACAAGGTATGATTCCAGTGTACAGCATGATTTTGAAAGTCACTTGTCATTTGTCTTCCCATTGTTCATGAATTGGCTTGAGTGGGCGTCAGTAACATCTCCATTCATTGGGAATGATGTCCATTATTGTTACTGTTTTTGACATAACGAATACACGGGGTAGCTGCCAGGCTCTGCCTTGGCTCTGGTAGATGATATGTAATTGTCTACCTTAAGTCTATGTTCGTGAAAGCAACCCAAAGAGATACCTATCAAGTTTGCTTTTTCCACCTTTGTCTGACCATGTCCAACATCTAGTGCTTCAGTCTTAGCCTGAGCGTAGTAGCTTAGTAAGTCCTTCCCTTCCCTTACTCAAGGACTTTCTGCTATTTGATTCTATAGTTCACCATTCATACTATTTGTTATGACTAAATATTTCAGATGATCCAGCTTGTCTACCTATTTTGCTCCTCCAGAACTAACTTCATATATGGTCGATACTTTATAAGCATCAACTGAATGAATAGTGAAAACATTAAAGTTATTTAGTTCCAATGTCCTTTAATAAATTCTAACTTACATAAAAAGAAAATCAAGAACTTTGTTCTTTGGTCATCATTTATAAAAAGCTACAGTTCATGACTGACAATGGAACACTGGGTCTGGAAATATTGATCTGATAGAAGTAAAATCTTCCTAGTTCCAGTTCTAAAACCATTGTGTTACTTGGAAAAGCCAAGTGTAGTCTCTAAATTGGCTGCAGTTCAACACCTTTCTGGGAAAGCATTGAATTTACATGAATAAATGTTATCTTTTCTGTTTCTCTCACTTAGAAAATGGTGCTAAGACTTATTACTTCTATCTTGGTATAGATATGTTCAATGATTTTTAAATTATATTAAAATTATGGGTTAATAAAACTTAAAATGTTACTATTAGGCAAAATAAACCTTACCCATGACCCATGGAAAATAATTTTTTTTTTTTGCTTTTTTGGGTCACACCTGGCTCTTCGCTCAGGAATTAATTCTGGCAGTGCTCGGGGACCATGTGGGATGCCGAAGATCAAACCGGGTCAGCCTCGTACAAGCAACTGCCCTACCTGCTGTGCTATCTCTCCGGCCCTGGAAAATAAATCTTAAAACTAAAAATTTCTTTGAGTACTGATTCAAGTAGAATAAAACAGAATGTCCAAGACATAAATTGGAGGAGGGAAAAATGTGGAAATCTGAAGTTGAGGAGAGTAATTATGGAGCTAGGTTTTTATTGAATTAATATTTTTACTTACTGGAGCATCGTGGTCCACTATCAATCACATGTATGGTTTTAAATTTTCTAGAATTCACTCTGGAATAGTTATATAAAGTCGAAATTAATTTTAATATATGTATTGAATCTAACATTCTTAATATATTATTTTAAAGTTGATCATTATACATATTTGAGTGAGATCTATTACATTTTTAATACTACTATGTGAAATAGCTTAAATTTTGTACTCAGACTACATCTCAATCGGGAATGACTACATTCTAAGGAGTTTATAGGCACATGTAGCTAACTGAACCCTCTTAGACAACAATTATTTCTTCACAATAAAGAAAGTGCTCATTTCTAAGTCACTCTAGCTTTCTGATCCGTCCAGGAATGGTACCAGTGGACTGTATGAAAAATCACAGTTATTTTATAAGCACTTGAAACCATTTAAACTGAAATATTAGGTGGCAGTTTATTTACTCATAAAAATGACAACATAACATGATTTCTTTTAAGCAGGCCATCCTCAAATGGCCTAATTCACAAATCTCTGCAGTAAATTACCATCTGAGGTGTCTCACACAACATTTTGCTCAGAAATACTTCCAAGACTGAATCAACAGCAACTCTGTTATTTTGAAGTTTTGGATGGGGTGGGTAATGAGGCAGGAGAGGGAGGGAGGATAATTAGACTGTCCTCTTGCTTTTGCTTTAAATATTTACATAATTAACTAAAATTAGGTACAGGCCATCTGAATAATGAAGATTGATTGCTCACCCAGGCCAAATCCATTAGCACTTTAACCTTTGCTAGATAATCATCATGCTTGTTTATTTACAGAACACCTGCCACCTGCCTGGCCCCATCTCAGGCCCTAAGGGCCCAATGGCCAACAGAACACATTTAAGATCTCATCTCACCACCCAGGGCACTTAGGAACCAAAAGAAATAAGGGATTGCCCTTAGGACTCTTGCAGTCTACTATAAGGAAAAGTACGTAAAAACACAAAAGTATATTTAAAGCTTTAGAGGTCAGAGAATGCAGAACACAAAATTCTCAAAAAAGCCTTCAAAAAATATTTTATTTCATCCAAGCTCAGAGAACACGCATCATGAGGCCACACAAAACACTCTCACATCTTTGGATACCTCTAATTCTCAGTGGACAGGTTAGGATCATGGATATGGATGGTAGAGCCATGTGCTTATCTGATTAATATCCATTACTAAAGACTAGTCTAAGTCTACTTAGCTTCTTGGAGACCACCCCATTCCTTTGAGGTGGTTTTTGGTAGTGAAGGGTAGTCTTCACTACCACAAATAAGGTGGTGGTTCCAAGTAAAACTATCACAGTGTCATAGATCCTACATGGTTCCTGTACAGTTACTACCATAGCATTTTTTCTTTTTGCTTTTTGGGTCACACCCAGCGATGCTCAGGGGTTACTCCTGGCTCTTTGCTCAGGAACTACTCCCTGGCGGTGCTCCGAGGGCGATATGGGAAGCCAGAAATTGAACTCGGGTTGGCTGCATACAAGGCAAATGCCCTACCCGCAATACTATCGCTCCGGTCCCCACATTTATCTTTTTTAAAGATAAATTTACTTGACCTTTAATATTCATATAGAAATATATAAATCATGCACATAGACATGAGAAACTTTCACAAGTAAATATTCCCACAGAACCATTGTCTTATCAAGACAAATAATGTTACTCAGGTTCCTCAAGCATTTTCTATCATATCCAAACACCACATTCCCCTTCCAAAGATGACCACAAACCTGACTTACTACCATTAGTTTTACCTGTGTTTGAACTTACTATCTTTGCACTCATGAGATTTAAGATTCTGTCATATGGTGGGGAGTAGTTAAAGTCTTTTTTTATTCTCACTAGTGAGCAATATTCAACTATATTCGTCAGTGATTGACCCATTCTCCCTTTGATGGGACTTCTGTTTTTATTTTTAAATTTGTGCTTTTTGTGCTTACTTTTCATTATTTCCCATACAAGTACAAGTTTTATATGTTTTACATGTACTTAAACATTATCTAATTTATACTGTGCTTCTAGTATCTGTCACAAAACAATCCTACAAATACTGGTTGAGTGACTATATGAATATATTAATTGTTTAATGTCTATGAGGCCCAGTGTTGGAGATATACCATGACCATGGTACAGTATTTGCATACAGTTATTTTGAGGGTGAACTATTCATCTGAATCCTTAATATCCCCTTCCTGTCTGAATGACAGAAATATTACTTAACATGCCATATAGATAGCTGATGTAAAACTGATCTGTGGGACAAGCTTATCTCTGGGTAAAAGTTAACTGACTTAGATAGGTTTTAGCCCTGAAGGTGACCTAGCATGTACACTCTGAGATAATTGGCCCAGAGTAGCTGACAGTATAATTCTTAATAGACAAATGGGCTTCTAAGAGCCTCTTACAAACAGAATCATCCTAAAATAGAAGGCCATCTAAAAGCATTTGATATGTATAGAAACCACTTGTGCATCAGATCAGAATTCAGAGTTGAAGTAAAATGTTCCAAACGCAGAAAGGTAAAAAGAAAAGGTAATTATTTCAGAACAAAGTGCTGCAGCAGCATTTGCTAGAACTATTTAAGCATTTTTGGTTCAATTCACCTCATTAAGCTAAGCCTGAAAATTCCCACTTCATTCCTGGCACTTTGTAATTTACTGCAGCAGTCTGGATAGTGATGAAATAAGATCCACAATAAAGAAAAGTGCACATGTTCAAAGCGCTGGTCTCAGGAGAGGTGATGTTTCAGTCTGAGAAAGTCCAGGTCAAATCTTGGTTTTAACACACACCTTGATTAGTTAGTCTTGATTTTTTCTGCTGTTAAACAGCTGAGGGGCATAACTACTTTAAAGGATTTGTGCAATGATAAGATGAAGTCCTATATAGTGGAGTATATGGTATAGCAGAAAAACACAACAAAATCAATAAGAAATATTAGGGGCCAGAGCTATAGCATAGCAGGGAGGGTGTTTGCCTTGTAGGCAGCAGACCTGGGTTCAATCCCCAGCATCCCATATGGTTCCCCGAGCACCACCAGGAGTAATTCCAGAGCAAAGAGCCTAGGAGTAACCCCTGAACATCACCGGGTGTGACCCAAAAAGCAAAAACAAACAAATAAACAGGTAAATGAATGAATGAATGTAAATAAGAAATATTAATATTTTAACTTACTTTTTGCTTTTCTTTTAAAATTCATCTTTTCCCACTTTATCTTTCTCCTTATTTAGGCTTCTGAAGTTATGTGAATGTGGTACTCTCGCTTCCCTCTCCCTAGCCTTCCCAGTTCTTCCTTCCTACCTCTTGCAGCCACAGACAGGCATGTATCAAAGACAGTAGGTTCTTGAGGGTCTTTTTTTTATTTTTTTTCTTTTATTTATTTATTTATTTATTTATTTATTTATTTATTTATTGCTTTTTGGGTCACACCTGGCGACGCTCAGGGGTTACTCCTGACTCTGAACTCAGGAATTACTCCTGGCGGTGCTCGGGGGACCATATGGGATGCCGGGAATCGAACCCAGTCCGCATGGCCCCGGCTGCATGCAAGGCAGACACCCTACCCACTGGGTTATCTCTCCGGCCCCTTTAGGGTCTTTTATATGAGGTTTTCAAATCTACACACAAAGGAAACTTCTGCAGTACAAATTTTTCCTTCCCTGCTGAACCCTTGTACAGAGAACAAGAACTGTTCCTAGACCTGTGGTATCTATTGTATGACTAGAAGTCCCAGAGCGTCACAGAGATGCCCCCTCTGAAAGTTTTGAGGATCTGAGAAAGTGTTTGCAAACACCCATCTATGACCTTCTCATTGTGTGAAGAATAATCAGTCACTATTTGTTTAATTCATGTTTTTTCTTCATATTTACAGCCAAATGGCTTCCTAATGAATACGTGCTTGCCTTTTCTAATATGTATTTCTCTCAAAGCACAGTTTTATAAAAGAGAGAGGTAGGATAATTTGCTCTAAAACAATGCCTCCATATTAAGAGTGCTTTAATCATAGGTACTAGGTAATAGAAAATGATTTTTAATGTACAGAGATACCCTGATTATAAACACAATGAACTGACTTTCTGCTTAAAGTCAACAATGTACATTACAACTTAAATTTTGCTTTTGCTTTTTAAAAGAAAAACATTATTTGAAAGCTTTAAAAAATCCATTATATGTAACTGACAAGAATGTCAAACCAAATAATCACTTAAACGTCACAAGCCAAGATCACAAAAGGAATAAAAGAAAAGTTGCAAGTGGTTCCAGAAAAAAGGGATAGCCACAGAAGTAAGAATGAAAGTGGGGGATGGAGCCGAGCGATAGCCCAGCGGGTAGAGTGTTCGCCTTGCATGTGGCCGGCCTATGCTGGCCCGGGTTCGATCCCCCGGCAACCCATATGGTCCACCAATCACCACTAGGAGTAATTCCTGAGTACAGAGCCAGGAGTAACCCCTGAACATCGCCGGGTGTGACCCAAAAAGCAAAAAAAAAAAAAAAAAAAAGAATGAAAGTGGGTAACTTCACACCATGCACAAATGTTATTCTAGAGAAATGCAGGTTTTACCTATTTAATTTTCTTTCCCATGGGTTATCAATATTGGCTCACTTATCCAAATAAAAATGCTATCTTTCAATGATTAGATTAAAATATTCTTTGCCCTAAAGGGTAATGTTGCTTCTAGGTAATTGAGAAATTGTATCATTATAACCAGTTATGTGTCTACACAAAAATCTTACCTTTTAGATTATGTATACATGTTTTGGAAAATATGTCTCAAATGAGTTTTATTATGCATTTGGTTGAGTAAAATTATACATCTGAAATTTTTACTTTATTGTGAAACATAGAATTGAATAAATCTGAAATGGAAACTGACAAAGCCAAAGTATTGAATGTGGGAGGACTTATGCCAGAGAAGAAAAAATAGAAATAAGTTCCCAAAGTCAACCATTCAAGCAATACCATCATGATTATACTTTCTCCATGGGACAACTGTATCATTTACTTTATATATGGCCTTAAGTGTAGTCTTAAGTATATTTCAAATAACTTCATTATTTGTATTATTCTAAATAATATTATCTGTGAAATAATAGGCTTAAGGGCTAGCTACATATATTCATGTTGTTACTATCACTTTGCATACATCCACTACATTTCAAAATGTAATTCTTTAGTAATAGAAAAGGGGTAAATGTACGGTCCAAAAACAATAACTAAAATAAAATTAACTATGATTTTTTTGCGGGGGTGGGGTGCAGTCACACCTATCAGGGTTTAGGGCTTGCTCCTGGCTGTGTGTGCGCTCAGGGATCACTACGGGCAGGGCTTGGGTGACCGACCATACGTCATGCCGAGGTTTGAACCCTGTGGACCAGTGCAAGGAAAGCATGCTACTTGCTGCCACGTATCCAACCCTTAACTGTGAATTTTTAAACAACTAAGTAATTAACTGCCTGTCCATGTTATTTCTCAAGACATATTTGTGCAAGAAAGAACAAGGGGTTCTTTAGCCAAAAGGGAAATGATCTTGGACATTAGACAGAATTTAAACATTGATGAAGGTGTAAACAAAGCAAATAATGTCTTAATATTAATAGGGAAATCACCTGCCCATACCCATGGGAATGTGGATCACACTTTAACAATGACTGATCTAGTTAATCAACAAACATGACCAGTTATTAGTTTTGTATGATGATTAGCCAGAAGAGTGGTAGAATATGATTACGGGGAGGTGGGCAGAGTACAGAGTACAACGTTGGGTCTTGAGCATCAAAGTGAGACATTGAATTGTAATAAAAAAATAAGATGGAAAACCACTGAAGTGTTTTATTACAGGAGATTGACAATTTGAGATCATGCAGAAATAGGGACTATATATAAAGAATATAATCATAGAATTGGGAGATTGTTTTCTGTGGCATCTGAGAAGAGAACGATCTTAAATAGTCCATAGTCTCTCAGTCGAAAAAGAGAAATAGCTTGGAGGGAGGGAGAGTGGGAGAAGGAATGAAAAAAGCATGCTAGGACGTGGATACAAAATGAATGGAGATGAGAAAAAGTGGTGACTACTTGGGGAAACAATAAAAACTTCATTTTGTCAATTTATAATTAAGATCTTACTGATTGAACCCCAAAAGATATTAGAGATAGTGCTTGGTATGAGCATATACAACCACACAGTGCAATACTAAAGTCACATGACCCTACTGCAAACAGGGAAGCAGATCCAGTTTGTCTGTGGGCCAGCTTGAAAAGATGCACAGAAACATGAAATCACTAAAACCATGTAAAGTCTTATGAAATTTAAACATAAAGATACCAGTAGCAATTTTCTCCTGAGAAAAAGTTGAAAAAAATTAATTCCATTTATGTGTAGGCTCTGGAAAATTCTCTAATGTAACAAAACACAACCTGCAACTACACCCTTCATTAAAATTGCTTTTAGATAAGACTTTTTTGTAAGTCAGGAACAAAGAGAGAAGGGACAATTGATTGGTGTCCCTATTTAGACCTGAATATCAACAGGGTTGCTAAAATTTTAACTGGTTTTAATACTGTTTATGATCTGCACAGCAGGCAGAGATGGGAGTCGGAGTATGACCTAAAACTGGAAAATAATAAAATACTAGTGCAGCCCTACTGCTTACTATGGATCTTAGTCAATAATACTGTGCCAACATTGAATACCTATGTCACCAACAGGAAGAAATGTATCACATAATGCAAGATACCAATAACAGAGGAGACTGTGATCACTGTGCTATTCACAATAGCTTGAATCTGGAAACAACCTAAGTGCCCAAGAACAGAGGACTGGCTAAAGAAACTGTGGTATATCTACACGATGGAATGCTATGCAGCTGTCAGAAAAGATGAAATTATGAAATTCACCTGCAAATGGATGGACATGGAGACTATCATGCTGAGTGAAAATAGTTAGAAGGAAAAAGACATATAGAATGACTGCATTCATTAATGTGATGTGAATATATACCAGTGTTTTACTAAGTGTGGGAAATGGTAATGTCAGACTAGAAGTCACCATTGAACATACACAAAGAGACTTAAATAATAGCCCTAAATATCTGCAGGGCTAGCCACAATGGATAAAAAGAAGAGGGAGAGAGATGCAGAGACAGAGAGACAGAGAGAGAAAGAGAGAAAAAGGGGGTACCTGCTATTGAGGCAACCTTTGGGGTGGGTGGGAGGGGTGTGTGGGTACACTGGTAGTTAGAATGGGGCACTGGTGGAGGGATGGGTGCTGGAACACTGTATAACCAAGAACCAATTATGAACACTTTTGTAATTGTATGTTTCACTGTTTTTTAAATAAATTTTTAAAAAATATTAAAAAATAGATTACAGCAAAAAAAAGAAAGAAGAAAAAGAAGGCTCTAGAGTATATAGGAACTCTCCATACTTTCCACTTAATTTTTCTGTAAAGACTTCTCTAAAGTTAAACATTACATTTAAAAACATAAACAGAGAAACTGATTTCCCATGCAACATCCCAACACTGCAGCATGTAAGATACAAAACAAAGACAGTTCAGGGAGAAGACAACCCCTGTCACCCAAGCTGGTTCTGAAATTTAGAAGTAGGAAAAGATGAAAAAAAATCCATCAGTATCTGACTCCCATCTTCTAATGCCTGTGGCAGTATGAATCGGCTGAATTACAGGTTTCAGGAACTGTTTTGTATCCACCAATTAATTCTAGTCTATTAAAATGATATTTGCAAGGTCAGGGAAACGGTTCAGAGGGACAGAGAGCAGGCTTCGATGCAGGAGCCCTAGATTCAATCCCTGGCACCACATGGTCTCCAAGACGACCCAGAAGTAACCTCTGAGTACTGCTGGGTATGGTCCCCCAAACAAAAAAGCTATTCATCATGGCTCAATTCTCATCCCCAAGACTTTGTGTCACTCACTGTTGTCTTAAAAGCATCAGTGATTCAATCAATCTTGCTCCATCACACTGACAAATAGTTGAAGTTCTTTTAGGCAGCTGAAAGAGCAACTCCCAACAGGTGTGTGTGTGATTCTTGCGCTCTCCGCGGACCCCAAGCTGCCCCAGGGAAGAGCGGAAACTCCATCAACGGGAACCAAGGCAAAGTGCCTTGGTTCCAGCCCGACCGACCCTTGCGCCCTGAGCTGGGAAACGCCTCCACTCCCCACAGGTGTGTGTGTGATTCTTTGCGTCCGGACCCCAAGCTGCCCCAGGGAAGAGCGGAAACTCCATCAACGGGAACCAAGGCAAAGTGCCTTGGTTCCAGCCCGACCGACCCTTGCGCCCTGAGCTTCTGGAACGCCCCCCCCCCCCCACAGGTGTGTGTGTGTGTGATTCCTTGCGTCTCCGCGGACCCCAAGCTGCCCCAGGGAAGAGCGGAAACTCCATCAACGGGAACCAAGGCAAAGTGCCTTGGTTCCAGCCCGGACCGACCCTTTGCGCCCTGAGCTGCTGGGAACATCCCAAAACTCAAAACCGCAGGACGCAAGCGCGTCCATGCGACCCTCTCACTACCTACCTTGCATGAGGTACCAGTGAACCTTGGTTCCTACATCCCTTGCCACCCACCCAAACTCTGCAAACAGACCAGACACCTACTAACTGCACTATCTAGTCACCCAAGAACTCACAGTTACAACCTACAATAGTCATAATGGTAAAGCAACGCAAAATTCCATCAAGCTCTGTGAGTGAAGTCACTGGTCCAGATGAGTCTAGCAATACCAATGAGTTGCATAACCTATCTGAAAAAGAATTTCGGAAAGAACTGTTAAGGATTCAAAAGGAATTCAAAGAAGCAATGGAATGCAAAATCAATAAAATACAAGAGGACATGATAGAAGAAGTGAGGAAAATGCAAAGGGAAATGACAGATATTAAAAATGAGGTAAATGAAATAAAAAACACGGTGGAAGGCCATCATAGCAGAATAATAGCTACTGAAGAAAGAATTAGTGATCTCGAAGACGAGTTCCAAAGATTCTCTACACAACACCAGAAGATAGAAAAAAAGGCTCACAATTACCGAACAGACAACAAGAGATAATCGGGATGAAGCCAGAAGAAACAACATACGGATCATTGGGGTCCCAGAAGGGCAAGAAGAAAACCCTGATGAAGAAGAAACTGTCAAAGCCATCATTGCTGAAAAGTTCCCGGAACTAAAGAATGCTTGCCTCAAGATCCAAGAGGCCCGTAGGATACCAGCTAAAAGAAACCCCAACAAGAATACTCCAAGACACATCTTAATAAAAATGACAAAAACTATAGATAGGGATAGAATACTGAAAGCAGCAAGATCAAAGAAGGAAATCACATACAAAGGAACATCTCTAAGATTTACAGCAGACTTCTCTGATGAAACACTCCGAGCCCGAAAACAATGGTGGGATATTGCGAAAAGGCTCAATGAACTGCAGGCTTCACCAAGAATTCTTTATCCGGCCAGGCTCACATTCAGATATGAAGGAAAGATACACAACTTCATGGATAAGCAACAACTCAGGAACTTCATGGACTCAAAACCAACTTTAAAAGAAGGACTGAAGGGTCTACTCTAATGCGACCAAACCCATAAGCACAACAAACACAAAAAGAAAGATGGCACAAAAATCCAATGACAATAATCTCTCTCAATGTCAATGGTCTAAATGCACCAATTAAGAGACACAGAGTGACAAAATGGATTAAAAAATTGAACCCAACATTCTGCTGTCTACAAGAAACGCATCTGAATAAGCAGAACAAACACAGACTCAGAGTCAAAGGTTGGAAGACCATTCTCCATGCAAACAACTCCTCCAAAAAAGGCTGGTGTGGCCATATTAGTATCAGATAATATAGACTTCAGGCTGAAAAAGGTTAGAAGGGACAACGAAGGCCACTTCTTATTAATTAAGGGGTATGTACACCAGGAAGAAATTACACTACTAAACATATATGCACCCAACGAGGGGTCAGCAAAATACATAAAACAACTGCTAAGAGACCTCAAAGAAGACATTAACAGTAGCACAATAATAGTTGGAGACTTCAACACTGCTCTATCAACGATGGATAGATCAACAAGACTGAAACTCACCAAGGAAATATTGGACCTGAAGGAAGAAATGGAAGAAAGAGAGCTAGTGGATATATACAGGGCTTTTCATGCCAAAAAAGCTGAATACACATTTTTCTCTAGTGCACATGGAACATTCTCCAAGATAGACCACATGCTGAGCCACAAAGCATACCTCAATAAAATTAAAAGATAGAAATTGTGTCAGCTATCTTTTCAGACCATGATGCACTGAAAATGGAAGTTAACCGTACACAGAAACAGGGAGTCAAACCAAACACCTGGAAACTGAACAGCTCACTCCTGAACAACAAATGGGTCATAGAAGAAATCAAACAGGAAATCCAAAGATTTCTGGAAACAAATGAAAATGAAGATACCAATTATAAGAACTTGTGGGACACGGCAAAAGCCGTGTTAAGAGGGAAGTTTATAGCTCTGCAAGCATTCATCAGGAAACAAGAAAGGGCCCACATAAATAACCTGACTACACAGCTGAAGACATTAGAAAAAGACCAACAAAAGGAGCCCAACCCAGGCAGAAAAAAAAGGAAATAATAAAACTTAGAGAGGAAATCAATGAGTTGGAAACCAAAAAAAACAATCCAAAAGATTAATGAAACCAAGAGCTGGTTTTTTTGAAAAAATAAACAAGATTGACAAACCATTGGCAAGACTTGTAAGGACAGGGAAAGAGAAAACCCAAATAAACAGAATCAGAAATAAAAAGGGTGACATCACAACAGAAACCACAGAAATCCAAAAGATCATCAGAGATTACTTTGAGAGCCTGTATGCCGTGAAACATGAGAATCTAGAAGAAATGGATCAATTCCTGAAGTCCTATAACCTCCCACGGCTGAAACAAGAAGACCTCCAATACCTGAATAAACCTATCACCATCGAGGAAATAGAAACAGTAATTAAAAAGTCTGCCCAAACACAAAAGCCCAGGTCCAGACGGATTCCCTAGTGAACTCTACCAAACCTTTAAGGAGGACCTACTGCCAGTCCTTTTCAAGCTCTTCCAGGAAATAGAAGAAACAGAAACACTCCCAAACAGCTTCTACGAGGCACATATCACCCTGATACCCAAAGCAGGGAGAGACAACACAAAGAAAGAAAAACTACAGACCAATATCCCTGATGAACACGGATGCTAAGATCTTCAACAAAATACTAGCAAACAGAATCCAAAGACTCATCAAGAAGATTATACATCATGACCAAGTAGGATTCATCCCGGGAATGCAAGGATGGTTCAACATTCGCAAGTCAATCAACATAATACATCATATCAATAAAAAGAAAAAATAAAAACCATATGATCCTTTCAATAGACGCAGAAAAAGCATTTGACAAGATCCAGCACCCGCTCATGATTAAAACCCTCCAGAAAATGGGAATTGAAGGGACTTTCCTCAAGATAGTTACAGCCATCTACCAAAAAGCCCACAGCAAGCATCATTCTAAATGGGGAAAAGTTGAAAGCCTTCCCCCTGAGATCAGGGACAAGACAAGGTTGCCCCCTCTCACCTCTTTTATTCAATATAGTACTGGAAGTACTTGCCATAGCAATCAGAGAAGAAAAGGACATCAAGGGCATCCAGATAGGCAAGGAAGAAGTCAAGCTATCATTATTTGCAGATGACATGATATTATACCTAGAGAACCCTAAACTCTCTACCAAAAAACTCCTAGAAACAATAGACGATATAGTAGAGTGGCAGGATACAAAATCAACACCCAAAAGTCAGTGGCTTTCCTATATACAAATAACGAAAGAGAAGAAAGGGATATTAAGGAAACTATTCCATTCACAATTGTGCCACAGAAAATCAAATACCTAGGAATCAACTTACCCAAGTATGTAAAGGACCTGTACAAAGAAAACTACAAGACACTGCTCCAAGAGATAAAAGAGGACACAAGGAAATGGAAACACATTCCCTGTTCATGGATGGGGGAGAATCAACATTGTCAAAATGGTAATACTCCCTAGAGCTCTGTACAGATTCAATGCAGTCCCTATGAGGATACCGATGACATTCTTCAAAGAAATTGACCAAACGCTCCTGAAATTTGTATGGAACAATAAACCCCCAAGGATAGCTAAAAGCAATCCTCGGGAAAAAGAAGATGGGAGGCATCACCTTTCCCAACTTCAAACTGTACTACAAGGCAGTAGTAATTAAAACAGCATGGTATTGGAATAAAAACAGACCTGTGGACCTATGGAATAGAATTGAGTATCCTGACACCCAACCTCAAACACATGATCATTTAATCTTTGATAAAGGTGCAATGAGTCTAAAATGGAGTAAGGAAAGCCTCTTCAACAAGTGGTGTTGGGAAAACTGGGCAGCAACATGTAAAAAAATGAATTTGGACCTGTGTCTAACACCATGCACAAAAAATCAGATCAAAATGGATTAAAGATCTCAATATCAGACTTGAATCCATAAAGTACATTGAAGAAAATATAGGAAAAACCCTCCACGACATTGAAGCTAAAGGCATCTTCAAAGGTGAAACATCACTAACAAAGCAACTAGAAGAAAACATAAACATATGGGACTACATGAAACTAAAAAGCTTCTGCACCTCAAAAGAAACAGTGACTAAGATACAAAAGCAGTCCACAGAATGGGAAAGAATATTCACCCAATACCCATCTGATAAGGGGTTAATATCCAGGATATATCAGGCACTGGTAGAACTTTACAAGAAGAAAACAAACAACCCCATCAAAAAATGGGGAGAAGAAATGAACAGAAACTTCAGCAAGGAAGAAATTCGAATGGCCAAAAAACATATGAAAAAATGCTCATCATCACTAATCATCAGAGAGATGCAAATCAAAACAACAATGAGATACCACTTTACACCACAGAGACTGGCACATATTCAAAAGAGCAAGAACAACAAGTGCTGGCGTGGATGTGGGGAAAAAGGGGACACTCATCCATTGTTGGTGGGAATGCCGGCTGGTACAGCCTTTCTGGAAAACAATATGGACTTTCCTCCAAAGACTAGAAATTGAACTCCCATTTGACCCAGCCATACCACTCCTGGGAATCTACTCTGGGAAACCAAAAATACGCAGCGGAAACACCATCCCTACTTTTATGTTCATAGCAGCATTATTCACAATAGCCAGAATCTGGAAGCAACCAGAGTGCCCGGAAAATCGATGACTGGATAAAGAAGCTTTGGTACATCTACACAATGGAATACTATGCAGCTGTTAGGAAAAATGAAGTTATAAAATTTGCCTATAAATGGATGGACATGGAGAAGATTATGTTGGAGCGAAATTAGCCAGAAGGGAGAGAGACAGATACAGAATGACTGCATTTATTTGCATGGCATAAATATATATGTACATATTATGATACCAATATCCAAGGTCAAGTGAAACATATATCAGGAGGTCTTGTCAAAGGTGGAAATTATCACAAACGTGTGGGAGTCAGAGGTTAGGTAAGACAGAAAATGGAACAGGGTGCTAATAATAGTCGAGGGTACTAATGCCAACCTAGAACTGAGCATTAAATAGAGGCAAAAGGATACACATGACAACCCTTTAATGTATGTTCTGTAATCCATAGTCTGGAAGGGAAGGAAAAGAGAAAGAGAGAGAAAGGGAAAGAAATAAAGAACCTGCCATGGAGCAGGGCTGGGGAAGGGGGAGGGAACCGGGGATGTTGGTGGTGGGAGATGGGCACTGGTGGAGGGACGGGTGCTGAAACACTGTATGACCAAAACCCAAACATGAACTTTTTAATTGTATATCTTTTTATTTGTA